>CAUYRT010051511.1:0-20133 GCA_963574885.1 Lepilemur ruficaudatus | reverse complement strand
CAACCTCCAACTCCTGGGCTCAAGCAATCCTTCTGCCTCAGCCTCCCGAGTAGCTGGGACTATATAGGCATGCGCCACCATGCCTGGCTAATTTTTTCTATATATTTTTAGTTGGCCAATTAATTTCTTTCTATTTATAGTGGAGACGGGGTCTCGCTCTTGCTCAGGCTGGTCTTGAGCTCCTGACCTTGAGCTGTCCACCTGCCTCGGCCTCCCAGAGTGCTAGGATTACAGGCGTGAGCCACCGCGCCCGGCCTAAGAGCAGTCTAACTTTTAAAAATCACTGTGAAATATATTTTTCTTGGTTAACAATTTTGAGTTTTTGAAAACTTATATAATTTTTTCTTGTGCAAAAAGGCAACATACATCTTTTTCTATAAAATTTTCTTTTCATTGATGTCATTTTGTTGTTCTTATATTTGTATATAGAAGGGTAGTACAAAGTGCTGTGGATTTCTTATTCAATGGAAATGTATCCTTTCAAGGATCACGTACTGTCTAAATCTCTATTTATCAGTGGTTATGAACAGATTGCACTTCACTATTTAGTGATGTGGTTGCAAGACAGCATTTTTTAAAAAGTTTTAAATATGCTTGGAAAAGATCTGAAGAACAATTAAAATTCATTGTCTAATAACCATTTTAATGCAAACATCATTTTTAATTGTTTATATTTTGTTCCTTCTTTATCGTAATATATCTATCAGTCATGATTTCTTTTAAGAACCTACTTGTGATTTTAGGCAGGTGAAGGCAATAGTCTTAATGTTTAGACAACATACAGTACATTTAAATATGTATGTATAATAAAACTTTGTTATTTTAGATCAGACTATTTTGGAAATCTGGATGTGGTGTGCACACAAATTGAGTAAAAGTTCACTTTTTTTTTTTTTTTTTAAAGAGACAAGGCCTTGTTATGTTGCTCAGGCTGGTCTTGAACTCCTGGGCTCAAGCGATCCTCGTGCCTCATCCTCCCAAGTAGCTGGGACCTACCTGTGTGCATACCACCATGCCTGGTTGCAGAGTTTACTTTTATATTGACTTTGTAGAGCACCTTGCTTAAACAATTGATAATTATAAATACATTTCAGAAAGTATGTTTAGCTTTGCTGAGGGAAAAACAAACAAAAACTTTCAAAGAATCACTAAGCAAATTTAATTGCATTGTATACAAACAATATGCTATTTACAGTGTGTAGCATAATTACTTCTTTACACGCACTTATTTTTGTAACAGTACAAGGCTGACTGAGAGAATTATTTAATAGAGAAATAGCAAGCTAACTATAAGGTATAGTTAAAATTCTTGGTTTTAAAAGGTAAGACTAAATAATGTGATATATGTGGATGTATCTTATAGATTATAAAAATTTAAGATACCCAAGTAATGTGTGTGAATCTTGTAGAGTATCAAAATTCAAGATGCCCAAATGACAAAATACTTGTTTGATTTAAATCGAATAGAAATGAGATTAGAATAAAATCTTTTCCTACAAAGACAGCATAACCTCTGGGCTCAAGATGATTACTTGTTGCATAGCATCTCCATCTTCTAACTTTCCTGAATGGTGTGTAGTGATAGGTCCTGGCTGCAGGACCCGGGCCTACCCTACTTTGTTAGGCAAGTTTCCACAGGAGCAGGAAGTTTATCAGTAGTTACTTTCCATTCCTGGCTATAATGAACACAACAAATTCTACCTTAAGATGTGGCAGAATTTTCTTCTTTCTTTAGTAGTGCTCTTGGAGAATTTTTGTTCAGGTCATATCCCTGAATGAACAAATAGGTTTTTTAACTCTGTGCTCTCCAGCATGGTAGCCATTAGTCCAGTGTGGCTATTAAGCACTTGAAATATGGCTCGTCTGAAATGAGATGTGCTGTAAGCGTAAACTACACATCAGATTTTGAAGACTTGATATAAAAAAGGATATAAAATATCTCACTAGTAATTTTTATATTTATTGCCATGTTGAAATGACAATATTTTGGAATATTCAGTTAAATAAAATATATTAAAATTAAATTCATCTTTTTAATGTGGCTACTAAACAATTTAAGATTATATGTATGTGGCTTGCATTTGTGGATGGCACTATTGGACAGCTCTGATCTGTATATATTAAAAATTATAATACATGTATATATTAGATAACCACAGCTTAGCTTATGTTCTAAAAGCGTTTTATATGTTGTCCTTGTCTTGGCCTCATTTTCCTACTTACATATCTTTTTTTGTTTTCATTCAGCCTCAATCCTGTCATCAAAGCTGTTAGTGTCCTAGTATAGGATACTCTTCTTTCTTCATCCCCATATTTTTAAAGATAAATATTTATAAATTAAGATTTCATCTTCCTTCCTCTAAAGGTCACAGAGATTGGGAAGTCATTCACTAAATGAATATGAATAATTTAATACTATGTGTTTTGAAGAAGAGAAATCTATGGTCTAGCCACCTTTCAGGTTCTTCCTTTTCAGAGTAAGGCTTATGTCTGCTTGGTATTATTGTCAACATCTGAAACTTACAGTTTAGGATCAAAACCCATCCCTTTTCCTGTGGAAAACATACAACAACAGGGTAAATAAAAGAAACTACATAAATTCTGTTTTTAGAAGGCAGAGAAAAATCTTCGAAATCCAGAGTACTGTCTAAAGTCACTGAAATCTAGCAGAGCCATGGGCAAAACAGCACCGAGTGGCAGGGAGCTGCCTCGGAAGAGCTGAGGAGCCAGAGTGGTGGCAGATTTCAGAAAGCACCAGTGTCAACAGACTACCTAAAGGCTGAGGACAAGCCCTAAAGTCCGAAAGCTGCAGCTGGAGCCACCATGGTCGAAGCTGAGACTTGACATTATACAATAGCCACCAAGGCAGGAGAATGAGGAGAGAAAAACAGGTATGGAAAAGCATCCAGATCTCAGCATGCAAGCAAAAATACATATTCTGAAGTTCAGGGGTCACTTTAGAAAGCAGGGCTTCTACCCTTGGGACAGTGGCAGTGAGGTAACTAGGCAACCAGGGGAAGGTAAGCTGGCTGCAGAAACCCTCCTGGACCTGGAGAGGCAGATAAAAAGATTTGAAAGAGAGTTTGTCACTGTGGCATGGAAAAGAAAGCCCTTGGATTGCACAATCTGAAAGGCTGCCGTTATCACTCCTTACCCTGTCTCTTCCCTCACTGGAATCTCTACTTGGTCCAAGAAAATCTAATATCTTCAATCCTAATTACAAAGTATTCATATATTGATATGACATCAATTCAAATATACTATTAAAATGAAAAGAAAACATGAGAAAGACAAGCAAAATATACTGGCAGATGAAGTCTTTCTTGGGGCACCCCTTGCACCTGAGTACATTAGTCCTTCTACTGTATACTTACTATTGATTTGTGGATCTGGATTTTTTGGTATCTCTCTCTAAAACATAGTATTCTGAAGAGGAGAGTCTGTTGTTCCAGCAAAAAACATAGTACCTATGTCCTAGAAGGACTTTTGTACTTGGAGATGGTATGAATGCTTTAGGTAATAAATAGCATTGTCATGATTGGAAAAGGATTGCCATCAAAGTCTTCCTAAATTATGAAAAAATTACATAAACTAGGAATTGACCTTAGTTTGTAGTACCATATTTCAGAGAACTGTTTACCGATCTTCTGAGAAACAGTTCTTACACATTTCCTTGCCTGAAAGAGTAAAAACTCTAAAACTTCTGCTCTGTCTCTATTTAAGAAGTCATAAAGAATGCACTATAATAATTTTCTTAATCCTTTGATGAAAACACTCTGATTTATGGATCTAGCTGTACTTAAACCACATGATGCCTATTCCCTGAAATGTGATTTATTCCTTTCTAGCAAAGCCAACCAACACCTTAATGATGTATTAATACAAAGATAGTAGACATGAGATGGTCTGTTGCATCCTATATGTCCTATATGTGCCAGGTACAATTCCTAATTTTCTACATAGCTATGATGATTTAGTGTTTTAAAAATAATTTCTGTGGCCATAGCATTTGACTAAATGAAAAACATAAAATTCAAGCTTTTAAGATAATATAATCTGGTTAATGTAACTACTGGGTTCTCTTTTTCCTAAATGGACTTCCAGTTAGCAAGTCTTATGAGGGAAGAATAGCAGAGATAATACCTGTACTATTTGTGCAGAGCTTCTTTTCTCTTACTGTAATAATTATTATGGTGTCATTTATGAAATCAAACATAAGTAAGAAAGATGTTTTACATTGTCAACTTTGGAGTATCTGTAGTAAGATATTTGGAAAGACCTGTTACCTGATACCACATACACAGTATGTCTCTTAATATTAGGAGTTGAGAAGCCTTTAAAGATTTCATTCTTACTCTGGTGTCACTTTTTTAAGTGTTTTTTTTTTGCTGAAAGTTTTTTTCACTTTTTTCTTTTTTAATAATATTTGTACATATTTATGGGATTCGTATGATTTTGTTACATGCATGGAATGTGTAATGATCAAGTCAGGATATTAGGGTATCCATTATCTCGAGTATTTATCATTTCTATGTGTTGGGAACATTTTAAGTCCTCTCTTCTAGCTGTTTTCAAATATACAATCCATTGTTGTTAACTATAGTCACCCTACTCTGCTATCAAACATTAAAACTTATTGCTTCTATCTTACTGTATGTTTGTACACATTAACCAACCTCTCTTTATCCCTCCCCCTCCCCACATACAACCTTTCCAGCCTCTGGTATCTATCATTCTACTCTAAACCTCCATAAAATCAACTTTTTTAGTTTCCTCATATGAGTGAGAATATGCAATGTTTGTCTTTTTGTGCCTGGCGTATTTCACTTAACATTATGACCTCCAGTTCCATACATGTTGCTGCAAATGAAATGATTTCATTCTTTATGGAGGATAGTATTTCATTGTGTATATACACCACATTTTCTTTATTCATCTACTGATGGATATTTAAGTTGACTCTAGTTCTTTGGTGTTATGAATAGTGCTGCTGTAATCATGGGGGTACAGATATTCCTTTGATTACTGATTTCCTTTCCTTTGGATAAAGACCCAGTAGTAAGAATGCTAGATCATTGGTTGTTCTACTTTTAGTTTTTTTGAGAAATCTCCATACTGTTTTCCATAGTGGCTGTACTAATTTACATTCCCACCAACAGTGTATAAGAGTTCCCTTTTCTCCACATCCTTGCCAGCCTCTGTTATTTTTGTATTTTTAATAATAACCATTCTGAGTGAGCTAAGATGATATCTCATTGTGGTTTTGATATTCATTTTCCCAATAATTAGTGACGTTGAACATTTTTCATATACCTGTTGGCCATTCATATGTCTTCTTTTGAAAAATGTCTATTCATGTACTTTGTTCACTTTTTAATGGGATTATTTGGGTTTTTTAAATGAAAGCTTCTGCACAGCAAAAGAAACACTCAACAGAGTAAAGAGATAACCTATTGAATGGTAGGAAATATTTGCAAACTATTTATCTGAAAAGAGACTAATATCCAGAATATATATAAGGAACTGAAACAGCTCAGCAGTAAAAAATAAATATCCTGGCATCTTTTAACATTAGCAAAGCATACTGTGTGACTAGATGTTTTGCATTTTCAATTTTTACAAGTCATAATAGGACATCATTGATTCTGACATGTATTAAAAAAATTTAGCTGTGGTAAGTTTATTTCCCTAGACTAGCAGTCGCTAAATAGCTACACCCCTATCCTTTAAAATAAATTGTAACTGGAGAAATAAAACATTGAATGATAGCCTTGGAGAGCAGGAGGTTTGTCTCTTGGGTGCCACAGTTTGCAAATGCAGAGTAGCAAGAAAAAAGTCTATCATAAAATATATTTCTCAATCTTAGGAGATTCCAGGAAATAACTGTACTTCTCTATTACCTTCACTGTTCTTAGAACAACCATTGTGAAATGATTGATGGAAATAGAGCCTGGATTGTGAGTTAATCCCATTCTTTCTGCTGTGTTCAAGGCCCCTCAGATAGCGACTCCATGGTCATTACTTTTGAGTTAGAGATATTTAATGTGTTTAATCATTGTTTGTAATTATTTTCTGTGTAACATCCTATCTTTTTTTTTTTTTATAGCTAGTTCACATCTTTTTTTTTTTTTTTTTGAGACAGAGTCTCACTCTATTGCCCCAGCTAGAGTGCCGTGGCATCAGCCTAGCTCACAGCAACCTCAAACTCCTGAGCTCAAGCAATCCTCCTGCCTCAGCCTCCCAAGTAGCTGGGACTACAGGCATGCGCCACCATGCCCAACTAGTTTTTCTATTTTTGGTAGAGACGGGGTCTCACTCTTGCTCAGGCTGATCTCGAACTCCTGAGCTCAAACGATCCGCCCGCCCTGGCCTCCCAGAGTGCTAGGATTACAGGCATGAGCCACTGTGCCCGGCCAACATCCTGTCTTTTGACACAACGAACATTTTACTTTAGGGTTAGTCATTCATCGATTAGCTTAAATCTATTGCTAGTTTTAGAGTATTTAGGAAGAGAAAAGATAAATTTGGAATCAAATTTGTTTCAAAAGTGATTCCTTAAATATCTAATCTGGTCAACATGGTTTATTAATTTACATTATAGACTTAATATATATTATTTATATTATATATCATACTGTATACTATATATTTATATTACTGAAGTAAGTATGCATTATCTCCTCAAAGGAACCTTGAAATTATCACACTTGACCCTTCATCCCCCTAATTGAACAAAGCACTATTCTATCTAACTAAAACTTTAAGTTTCTTGACCTAATATAAAGAAAGGTCAAATTTTGAATTTTGGGGGGGGGGTGGCAGTGATGGAGCTTAACAGGGAGGGATAATTAAGAATTTTTTAAAGAAGGCTAATGTCATTTCCTTCTTCATTAATGACTTTTTTAACCTTAATAAAATTAGAGAATGGTGGATTTTATATAGTTTACCTATTTTTGTTAATGTTAGGGAAGCAATGAAGGGTATTTATTATTACCAAATTCACCTATTCAAGGCTACTGTGTGCATAGTGTATAACACGTGCCCATGAGTTCCAGGTAGGGAATAAGGCACTGACATTAAGGACCTCAGATAGTTTGGTGAGTTTGAAGTTACCCTTTCCATTTTCACTACCTTTTTACTTAGGAGACATTTTATAGATTGAAAGCACAAAGAACCAAGGATAATAGTGTTCAGATGATTTCTAGATAGTGTATTCATTTTAGGTCAGGACTACCCAGACTCCTCCCAGAAAGAACGCACACATTCTGAAAGAATACCCGAAATTGCACGTAATTTCAGGTGGTTCAAAGATCCTATAAAACTAATCATAGGCCCAGAGTTAAGAACTCTCGCTCTAACGAATATATTTCTTTTTTTCTTCACACAGCTAAATCTTTGAGACTCTTTGTTGCTAGAGAGCCAATAAGATGGTCTCTGAGTTTCTGATGTCATCTTTTAAATCAGTTGTTATATTTAAAATTTGACTTAAGATTTACTTGTCATTTTATTAACTGATAAAATATAAATTAGTGTTTTGCTTATTATAAATTGGTTGACCTTGGCTCCTCTCTAGAACATTTGCCAAAATTTCCCAAATAATCAATTCTAAGCTTAATTAATCAGTATTATACTTAATGAAATTGCCCTTCTTCCTCTTTAAAGGAATTGACTTCTCTACCTTTGTGTAGTCATATCGATTTCATGACAGATATTTTAATGTCTCTGTCATTTGATGAGGGATTGGCAGAACTAAAGAATATACCAGTTTGGTATTATTTAGGGTTTCAGCATAATGATTTGTATGATAGGTTCTTACTGCTTTTTGAAGTGGGTATCTAAAATCAATTATGGGTGAATTTTTAAGTAGGTAATTTAATTCTAAAAACAATATCAGGCTAACTTAATGAAGTGGTAAAACACTTTGATTTGTGCCTTGTAGACATAGCAAGTTGTTTTACTTTATATTAAGCTTCCTTGATATTTGCTTTACTAAATGATATTTTACCTTGTAAAATAGTTGAAACCATTGTGCTTACTATTTTCAGGTATTGTACTAGAATTCTGTTTTTAAAATATACTAATTAAAAGTATTTTTTTAGCTTCCAGATTGCTGCATAGCAACATTTAATTACAGAATCATATTAATATGCCCATCTTACATGACATCTGACAAGAAATCTATTAGTTCTATTTCTCATTTACAGTGACATTTCTTTATATCCATCTTTAAATTATTTCTATACAGTAAATAAGTTTGCAGTGTCTTTCATTTTCTTCTCATTAGCCACATGTTTTATCTGATGGTAAAGATTGTACCTTGTAAAATGAAATATAAAGACACCTCTACTTTTTGTAAAATTAATCTACTCTCAGAGGCAACACATTGCTTTGTCTCATTTTACCTCCCACAACAGACTTAATTTTTTTTGTTTTAAAAAAAACCCAGGCATTTCAATGCGTTAATGACATACTCAGTGTTCACGTTGATCCTGAGGCTTGGCTCGTGATGCTTGCTTTCTGTTACTGAATTACTCCTCTTAATTTTTTAAAAAAGTTATGAGAACAACTTTTATGTTTTTGGAGTTAAGAAATATTGGCAGATTAAATATCTGCTTGGCTAGTTAACTGAAGTCCCTTTATTGTTGGTAATCTCCCATGTCGTACTGACTTCTCTTTCCTTCTCTACTCTCCATTCTTTCTCCTCCCATCCCAATAATTGCACATAATCACATCAGACTCCTGGGACAGAAATGCTAGTTTTAAAAAGAGACTCTTTTATATATGTCTACCCATTTTTGAGCATCACTTACTAAGAAGTGAAAGGAGGCTCTGGGCTTGTGAATTTATAATAATAACCATACTTTAGGAAATGAAGTGGAATATTTAAGTTTGATCTTAGAGATAAATTGACTCTAGCCCTACTGAACGTAATCAGAATATTTGCAAAATGATATTTGTTGACTCATATGCCACAGATAACTTCACATGTTTTGGTACCAGCTAAGGATATAATACAGCAACATTTTTGAATTTTGCACGAATACCTCACATTTCTTTTTCTAAAACTAGATTAAGGAAGAATTTTAGGAAGCTGTTAAACTTCGTGATTACATATTTCTATTTATGCTTCATCTGGCATCTCATGTATAGGAATCCTTCCTTAAATTTCCCTAAGACCAGGTAATCCTTTATCTTGTTTAGATCATGTCAGAACTTTAGCTAAAGTCAGTTTTGGTTTTACATATCAAAATATTCTATGGCAAAGTAATCTACATACACATTTGTTTCATGTTCCTTCACTAAAAAGCCTACATTACATTTCTCAAGTATATTTTAGACTAACTTTATATCAGTAGTTAGTTTTTCTCTAAGGATGTATGTGTCATTTTTTGTTTATTGCTTTTTCATAGATTATTTACCAAGCAACCATCGATCACCTGCCATGTGTCAGGAATTATATGAGAATCTTGGGATTGTAATATAAAATGTTAATACAATGACACTTGACAGCTTCACTAAGATAATCTTAAAAAATGAAAGCTTTTATCAGTGGTTCCAGTGTTATAGTGTATAGGACCAACATATGAGTTTGCTCTTAACGTTCAGGCCTTTACTTTTAGGATTGAAAAGTCTTTAGGAGTGAGAAGACTACCACACACTACATGGTTCATGTTAGTCTGTAATAGAATTTGTCAATTTGTTTTAGTTTCTTGTAGTTTAACTATTAATACTTAAAGCTTGCTGCCTATTTAAGACTATGAACTCCTAAGAGTGGGGATTATTATCTTTATGTCTCTGATACATGGTCCAGAGTCGGACATAAAGTATACAAAAATGATATATTAATATAATAAATGATTGATTAATGGATGATTTCATTTCCATGAGGAAGAGCCAAGATACATACAAATTGGACCTTATTTTCCTACCTTTATCTTTTTTTTCTTTATTTTCCTTTTTAAAAAACAGACTATGTTGATCCAAGAGACAGTCTGAAGAGGTTGGATAGAGCTTTGCAAGCCTCAAACTAATTTTATCACTCAGATTTGATCTCATTCTGGGGGATTAATTATTCTTAATCAAACTTCTTAATTATTAAAACAATGTGTGTACAACATGGGATGTAAGAACAAAGAGCCAGAGGAAGAGAAGTTTGATTCCCACTTCTACCTCTTATAAACTGTGTGCCCTTAGGTAAATTGGTCATTTTTATTAGCTTCCATATCTATTAAATGAGGGTAATCATGGTACCTAACTTATGGGGTTCTTTGACAAGATTAAATAACAATCCTAAATTCCTAATATTAAAGGAATATTCAAATTAATAGAAAAAAGACCAATATAGTTTAAAATGAAGCTTAGCGTAGGGCTTTGTACATTGAAATTCTCAATAACTATAATTTTTATTGTTGCTTTTATAGTAATTTATAGGAACATATCTTTACTAATACACACTGTCTATATAAATGTACACACACATATGTATTAAAAAATACATATATGCTCAGGCCAGCTATTTAGAGGATCCTATTTCTAATATAACTACTCAGGAAACTAAATTAGTCATCAAAAGATTGCTTTGTGAATATGTGATCAAAGAAAAAGAGAGGATCCTAAAGAATATTTCACCCAGGCTATAGTAGAGCTTGGAAAATTAGGCCTTCCACGTTAGTATATACTTTTCTAGCATCCAGATTATTCATCTTTGTTAATTATTTCAGTAAATCTGTCTTCTTCCTTTCTATTCTTCTTCCTTTCCTATTTTTAAACTCTTGTTTATCATTACCATAAAATAAAGTGTGGTCCTAGTCAGCTAGGCAACAATTTATATTCATGGTTTTAAGAAGTTTTAAAGTTATACATGCTGTATAGCATTGCCAGTACTCTGCAATGAGAGTGACTCTTTTTATGGACATCTCATAATTTCCTGTTATTGGCCCAGCACATGAAATTCTGGAACTTTGTCTTGAATACTTAGAATAGTACTTAGTTTTGTTTTGGAGGTTGAACTACCTCACACTATATGTTAACTGCCATTTTTAATTGACCAATATATATCCAGGATAAATATAGTAATTCAGAAACAAAATCCATAAGACCAGCAATTTAGCCTCCTAATCAATTACTTTTAAGTTTGAAGTAATTAAAATACTTCTGGTGTATGTTTGGAGCTGATAGCAAAAGAAAGAATAAAATGAATTGTCCCAGTTCAAATTCTTTTATGTGATGTATTCAGGTAGGTAAAAAATTCCTTTAAGGCCTTACAAACTACAGCCAGTTGGTAGTCTATTTGAACAAAAGAATACAGGATAAAAAAAATATCATTTAAGGCAGAAACTGTTGAGTAAGCAAACTCAAAATAAGCTGATTCATATCTATAGTCATGAAAATGATAATTACTTTAAAAAATAAAGATAGCTAGCAATCTTTCATGTTTAATAATGAGAAAATAATTCAATACCTACCAAAATCCAAATTTTAAGAAAAGGGATGCATATGTAATATTTACTAAAGAAGTAATTCAAGCTAAAATTAATAGCAGAGTGAAGACCAATATAATATATATTATATCAGTGAAGTTCTTTGCATTTTGATTATAGTTTGTGCGCCAGTCAGCATTTTGTGGAGAATTCTATGAAGTTGAACTTATCCTTGAAATTTAGAATTGTAGTAATTCTTTTCAATGTGGAATATAACAATCTGAGTCATTTTGGGGTCTATGATTTAAAAAAACATTATTTTTTTCTTTGATTGATCATAGCTATTATTGGAACAGCTGGTAACATGTGAGATATTAATAGTACTATAATTTAGACTGAAAAATTGATTTGTGAATTATATCCACTCAGCTTAAATTTGTCTGTTTGTAGTCTCCAGAGCATCTTTTGTGCTTCTTTTTCTGCAGAAATAGCTTCTTAACATAATGTTCCTACATTTTCTTGGGGAAAAAGGAAGACTCCGCAGTCAAATATCTTACTTGTCTGAAGTATACAAAGGAAACTCTTTATAATAAAAATAGATGGAAGAAAATGTAAAATAAGGTTCAGAATTTCTTAACACAGGAAATAAAAATCTTATTCTCTTTAACCATTTTTTAACTAAAAATTTATATGTTACGTCTCTTTTGAAAAAAAAAAACAGTAAGTTATTATCCAGGTATTACTTTTTTAAAATTTCAAAATATTACGGGGGTACAAATGTTTTTGGTTACACGGATCACTTTTATAACTATTTAAACTTTTAACAAGTGTGCTTTACACACACGTATTTCCACATTTGTGGTGTTCTTCCTGAGAGTTATTGCCTGTAATAACCATCATGGGGTCTACATCAAGGAGATGAGAATTTATGAATATGATAATTCAGATGATTCAGATTTGAGACTAATCCCCACATGAATCATTCTCCCCTCTTCTTTCATAGGTAAAAGTAAGCAATAGAATAATTCTTAGGATAATTAGGATATCTTAGGATAATATGTATTTAATGATTTCCCTGTTAAAATACATTTTTCTAAGTATTCTACGTCATGTTTACACTAGCAATTCTTCAAATAATAAATCAACTATTTAAAATCATTGAGGAGAATCAATTTAGAGAGTTTTTTAAATGCTTTTTCATTCTGTTGTAAATTGACAAATTAAAATATTTAGGGGGTACAAAGTGATGTTAGGGTATATGTATACAAAGCACAATGATTAAATTGAACTAATTAACATATTCATCACCTCACATACTTAGTTTTTCTTATGAGAACATTTGAAATTTACTCTCTTAGCAATTTTGAAATGTACAATGCAGTATTGTTAACTGTAGTCATCCTGTGTGCAATATATCCTTAAAAAACTTACTCTTCCTGTGTAGTGGAAACTTTGTATCCTTTGACCAACATCTCTCTGTTTCTCCCAACCCCAGCCTTTGGTAATCACCCTTCTACCCTCTATTTCTATGAGTTCGATTGTTTTAGATAACACATAAAAGTGAGAACATGTGGTATTTGTCTTTCTGTGTCTGGCTTATTTCATTTAGCATAATATCCTCCAGGTTCAACTATATTGTCACAAATGACAGAATTTCCTTCTTTTTAAGGCCGAATAGTATTCCATTGTGTATGTATACCACATTTATATATATCTCTTTGACCTTCTAATTTGAAATCCTTTAGCTATATATCCGGAAGTGGGATGTCTAGATCATGTGGTAATTCCTATTTTAGTTTTTTTTGAGGAACCTCCATATTGTTTTTCCTAGTGGCTTTACTAATTTACATTCCCACCAACAGTGTGCAAATGTTCCCTTTTTTTCACATCATCTCGAACACTTATCTTTTGTGGTCCCCCCCCCCCCAAAATATGATGGGTGTAGGAACGTTTTGGTTACGTGGATTGCTTTTGTTATGTTTGTATCAGGGTTATAAGTGTGTCCATCACCCAAATAGTATTCATTATACACATACGAAAAAATGCTCAACCACAATTAAAAACCACAATGAGATATCACCTCACTCCAGTTACAATGCCTTTTATTAAAAAGTCCAAAAACAATAGATGGTGGCGTGGATGCGGAAAGGAAAGAACACTTATACACTGTTGGTGGACTTCAAATTAGTACAATTCCTATAGAAAACAATGTGGAGATTCCCTAAAGAACTAAAAGTAGACCTGCCATTTGATCCAGTAATCCCACTGCTTGGTATTTACTCACAGAAAAAGAAGTCACTTTATAAAAAAAACCCAAAAAACAAAAACACTTGCACTTGAATGTCTATTGCAGGACAATTCACAATTGCAAATATGTGGAAACAACCCAAGTGCCCATTAGTTCATAAGTGGATTAAGAAAATGTATATGTATACTATGGAATACTACTCAGCCACGAAGAAGGATGAGTTAAGGCCTTTTGCATCAATTTGGATGGAACTGGAGAATGTTATCTTTTGTCTTTTGGATAATAGCCATTCTGACAGGTGTAATATCTCATTGTGGTTTTAATTTGCATTTCCATAATTTGTATGTCTTCTATTGAGAAATGTCTTTTTGGGTCCTTTGGTTATTTTTAAATCAGGTTATTTGTTTTCTTGCTTTGAATTTGAGTTCCTTATAGTTCGGATATTAACCCATTATCAAGTATATGCCTTGCAAATTATTTTCTCCTGATTTGTAGGTTTCTTCATGTTAATTGCTTATGATCTTTTGTATTTCTGTGGTAGCAGTTGTAATGTCCCCTCTTTCATTTCTGATTTTATTATTTGAATCTTCTCTCTTTTTTCTTAATCTAAGAGTTTGTTGATTTCATTTATCTTTTTAAAAAAATCAATTCCTGTTTCATTCATTTTTTTCCCATTATTTTTCTAAACTAATTCATTTACTTCTACTCTGTTCTTTATCAATTCTTTTTTTCTGCTAACATTGAGCTTAATTTGTTCTTCTGTTTTCTTAAGCTGTAATATTAGGTTGTTTGGGATCTTTTTTTGATACAGTGTTTATTGCTATAAATTTCCCTCTTAGGACTGCTTTTGCTGCATCTCGTAAGTTTTGGTATATATTTCCATTTTCATTTGTCTCAAGATATTCTTTGATTTTTCTTTTGATTTAGAATTGTTTGTAGGCTCAGTTTGCTGTATAGTCTGTGAACAGTAGTAGATTTTCTTTTTTTATGTATATTTCACAAAATTTCAAAGATGAGGTCTATGTTTTTTTAAACTTTATTGGGGAATGATTGATTTATAATAAACTGCACCTGGTTAAAGTTTGCAGTTTTATTGGTTTTTACATGTGAAATCATCATTTCCAGGATAAGATGATGAACATGTTCATTACTTCCAAAAGTTTTCTCTTACTCTTTTCTAATCTTCCTCCCTTTTTCTTCCTCCCTTATTCCATATCCTTACTCCCTTCTCCGGCAACTATCTACTGTTTAATGTTCATTTTCTAGAAGTTTATGTAAATGAAAGCATACAATATGTGCTTTTTTGAGGGAATAGGTTGATTAGGTTCATCCATGTTGTATTTATTAATAGTCCATTCTCTTTATTGCTGAGTAGTATTTTATTGTATAGCTATATCACCACTTACCTGTTGATGGACATTTGAGGTGTTTCTAGTTTTTGGCTATTATGAATAAAACTGCTATGGAACTTGAGTATAAGTCTTTTGTGGACATATGCTTTTATTTTTTTAGAGCAGGGGCTGGCAGAGGACCAGATAGCAAATGTTTTTGGCTTCCTTTTTGCACTATGATCTGAAAACTCCAGGTAATAAGCTGGAGCAATCACGGGACATGCATCATTTGTCTCCCCTTTCTCAGGTACTGCTGATCTGCACTCCCTTTTTTCCAGTTTCTGAAAACCATTGTCTTTGTATGTCGTGCTTTTAGTTGTTTAGTGGGACTAGGGGCTAGTCTGGTCCTTGTTATTCTGTCTTGGCTAAGAGTGGAAAATCTGTCCATACATTTTAATGCACTTATGTTTCTTTTTGTCAATTTTAATTCCTTTGTATTTACATTATGCCCAGATATGTGAGTTTTTTGTTTTCATGTTATATTTATGCCCTAGATTATGCAGCTTCATAACTATGAACAGGATGAGTGACTTTAGGATTCCCTAAAAGATCATCTCTTAAAATACTCATCTATTTATACAGGAATATTAAAATATGTTAATATATCAATTAATTTTATACCCCTTGTTTAGGAGTCACTCTTACTGTCTTACTGATTGCTTGTGTTTGTTTTTTTTCTTTGTTCCTTTTGTATTATTTACTCTAAGACTTTTTATATTATGAAATACAGTACACATATAGGAAGTATATAAAACGTAAATGTACAGCTTAATAAAATTTCGTGTAACCAGCACCCATTTAACCACTGCTAAGGACAAGAAAGAAAATATTACCAGCATCCCAGAGGCCCTCGCATGGTCTTTCCCAGTCACAATCTTCTCCCTCCCACCAAAGATAACCACCATCTCCGACCCCTGTGGTTTTTACTTCCTTGCTCTTCCTTATACTTAAACTACTCAGGTAGGCATCTGTAAATACTAGAGTTTGGTTTTGCCAGTTTTTAAACCTTATATAAATATAACCCTCTGTTCTTTTATATCTGGCTTTTGTTCAATATTGTGATTTTGAAATTCATCAATGATTTGTGGAATTTATTCCTTTTCATTGGTGTATACTATTATACTATAGATAGGCATTTGGATGGATAACAGTTTGAGGTGATTACCAATAATAGCCAAACATATTTGCGTATGTGCTTCAGGACACATGTACTCATACTTGTCTACTGGGTACATAGCTAAAATTGAAGTGGTGAGGTCCTAGGATATGCAAATGTTTGACTTAGAAAATAATGTGTATTATAAATTTCTTCTACTTGGCGGCTTCTTTCAGTCTCTTAATGATGTCTTTTTAATTTTTTAAATTTTTAAGTAATTTTAGACTTACAGAACAGTTGTAAAAATATTGCAGAGTATTCCTGTATATCCCTCACATTGTTTCCTCTATTGTTAATATTCTTATATAACCATAGTGCCTCTATCAAAACCTGGAAGTAAACATTGGTACAATGCTATTAACTTATCTACATTCATTATTCTAATTTTTCCAGTTTCCCCACTAATATATTTTTTTCTCATCCAGGATCCAGATCGCAATCATACATTACATTTAGCTGTCATGTCTCCTTAATCCAATCTGTGGTAATAACCTCTGTTTTGTTTTTCATGAACTCAACACTTTTTGAAGAATACTGGTCAGTTATTTTGTAGACTGCCCTTGGTTTGGTCTTTGATTCTTTTGTATTTCTTTTTGTCAAGAACACCATGGAAGTGATATTGTGCCTTTCACAGTGCATTATATTGTGGTGGTGAAGGGGGCATATTGATAGATCTTAAATACTCATGATTACTTGTTTAAGGTTGTCTGCTGGGTTTTCTCTATTCTAAAGTTGTTTTTTTTCTTTGTAATTATTAAGTGTTTTCTGGGGGGAAACTTTGAGACTATGCAATATCATTTCTCATTAAACTTTCATCTAATTTTAATATCTTTCAATGGTTTTTGCTTACAACAGTCATTACTGCAGTGTTTTTAAATTTGTTTTGTGAATATTTCAAATATTGGTGAATTTCAATTCTCCTCATTCTTTTTCTTTGTATTAATAAGAATTTTACCTTAAAGAAGAACTTTTTCCTCATGTATGTATTTATAATATTGATAGTATGTACTTAAGAATACAATTGACCTTTAAATAACACAAGGGTTATTCACTGACACTCCCTACCCCCGTGCAGTAGAAAATGTATGTATTACTTTTGACTCTTCCCAAACTTACTGCTAATACCCTACTGTTGACTGGAAGCCTTACGGATAACATAAGCAGTCAACTAATATATATTTTGTATGTTATATGTATTATATACTGTATTCTTATAAAGTGAGCTAAAGAAAAGAAAATATTTTAAGAAAATCATAAGGGAGAGAAAAATATATTTACTCTTCATTAAATAGAAGATCATCATAAAGGTCTTCATTCTCGCCATCTTCACATTGGGAAGGCTGAGAAAGAGGAGGGATTGGTCTTGCTGTCTCAGTAACAGCAGGGATTGAAGAAAATCTCACATATAAGGGCATCTGCATGGTTAAAACCTATGTTGTTTAAGAGTCAACTATATTTTATTCCATAGGTTATAATCTAATACTATCATTTTATTCTGGTGTTTTGATCTTGACCAAGTTGCTTCCTGTGTCTTTTTAACATTCTACCATCATTTTTTCAGTACTTCCTAACATTCTGGTAGGGAGTTGTTCTAGAATCTTCTGTTTTCCCCCCTCAGCCCAGGAATGAGCCGTTTCTTCAAGGAGCCCTGTTTTTTTTTTTTTAATTAATGAATGATAGGAACAAAAATCTAGATTGTAGGTGTGGTCATTGCTGCTGGATGTCATTCCTGGCCCTCTCTGTTGTCAGAGCTAAGAATGTATCATATACTAACAAGCACCTATGGACACATTTATGTTTATTTCTTTACCTCTTTGAATGTATTAAAAGCCATGAGGTCCTATTGATGCCATGATTCTAATCGAACATCATAATGTTAATTATATCCTTTCCCCTTTTCTTTTCTTTTTTTTTTTTTTGAGACAGTGTCTCACTGTGTTGCCCGGGCTAGAGTGCCGTGGCGTCAGCCTGGCTCACAGCAACCTCAAACTCCTGGGCTCAAGCGATCCTTCTGCCTCAGCCTCCCGAGTAGCTGGGACTACAGGCATGAGCCACCATGCCCAGCTCATTTTTTCTATGTATTTTTAGTTGGCCAATTAATTTCTTTCTATTTTTAGTAGAGACGGGGGTCTTGCTCTTGCTCAGGCTGGTTTCGAACTCCTGACCTTGAGCAATCCTCCCGCCTCGGCCTCCCAGAGTGCTAGGATTACAGGCGTGAGCCACCCTGCCGGGCCTTAACCTTCTAGATGACAGTCGGGAAGGACGGAGGGGAGAGCCCTTAGAAAAAGACAAAGCGGCTAGGCACGGTGGCTCACGTCTGTAACCCTGGCACTCTGGGAGGCCGAGGCGGGTGGATCGCTCAAGGTCAGGAGTTTGAAACCAGCCTGAGCAAGAGTGACACCTCCATCTCTACTAAAAAAAATAGAAATTAATTGGCCAACTAAAATATATATACAGAGAAAAAACTAGCCGGGCATGGTGGCACATGCCAGTAGTCCCAGCTATTCGGGAGGCTGAGACAGGAGGATCGCTTGAGCCCTGGAGTTTGAGGTTGCTGTGAGCGAGGCTGATGCCACGGCACTTTAGCCCTGGCAACAGAGCGAGACTCTGTCTCAAAAAAAAAAAAATAAATAAATAAATAAATAAAAAGAAAAGGACAAAGCTTGGAAGCCAGGGTTAAATCTTTCATTCTCGTGGACATCACTTTCTAGGCCCTAAGAGTTTTCCTTTGAGGAAAATGATTCTACCTTATTGGCACAGAACGAAGAATACCTTATATGATTTCAATGAATGGCAATTTAATTCAACCACTGGGTTGGCAGAAAATAAATGGAACTTCTTCGTGTAATATTGATTCTTGTTATCAAATTTGTCTTTCGAAATCATTCACATCCATGTACATATTCGTTCTTAGAAGCTGAGGATACGAAGATATTGGATAAAATTGGGAATCCACGGTGCTCACACAGTGGAGGAAACACCTAAAAGTAAGACAGGATAGAATAGTGTAATATGCTTTATGTATACCAATATACCAAATGCCACCGAAGTACAAAGGAGAGCATGATTAATTTGGCCTCACAATGTCTGAAGACTGGCTTCCTATTCAGCTGACTCTTACAGGATAAGCATTTGACTAGCAGAGACACACTTTCGTTTACCACCATTTCACAACTCTAACTGGTTTTGATTTGGCATGTTATTTGCACAGCAGAAGAACAAATTTATAATTTAAGATAATAAGATCACCTTGGCAACTCCAAACACTGCCTACTTTGAGGGGAGTAACCAGAAGGAGAAAATGATATTCCTTTTTTTTTATATTACTTCTTTATGAATAACTTTATTTTCTTTCTTTCTTTTTTTTTTTTTTTTTGAGACAGAGTCTCACTGTGTTGCCTGGGCTACAGTGCCGTGGCATCAGCCCAGCTCACAGCAACCTCAAACTCCTGGGCTCAAGCTATCCTTCTGCCTTAGCCTCCCGAGTAGCTGGGACTACAGGCATGCACCACCATGCCCAGCTAATTTTTTCTATATATATTTAGTTGGCCAATTAATTTTCTTTCTATTATTAGTAGAGACAGGGGTCTTGCTCTTGCTCAGGCTGGTTTCGAACGAACTGACCTTGAGCAATCTGCTCGCCTCAGCCTCCCAGAGTGCTAGGATTACAGGAGTGAGCCACCGCGCCCGGCCTATCTTCTTAAAGTATCTTCTACTTATATTTTTAAAACTTTTCTGTTTAGTGTAATACATACCACAGACAACATCCATTATCTGTTGTTTTACTGATATTTTAAATTCTCAGATAAAGAATGTTTTTCTTCAATATAGTCAGAGAACCTGAATTTTACCTTCTGTAAGGCTTAGTATCCTCCTACAGATGAAAATAGTATTTATTTGCTTTAATTCTCAAGAATT
>CAUYRT010051510.1:0-110326 GCA_963574885.1 Lepilemur ruficaudatus | reverse complement strand
CCAATTAATTTCTTTCTATTATTAGTAGAGACGGGGTCTCGCTCTTGCTCAGGCTGGTTTCGAACTCCTGACCTTGAGCAATCCACCCGCCTCGGCCTCCCAGAGTGCTAGGATTACAGGCGTGAGCCACCGCGCCTGGCTTTTTGTGGTTTTTTTAAAAACTCCTCTCTAAAATGCCCTTCTCTCCCCTTACTATAATTTTTTTGTATTTCACCTAAAATAAAAAAATAATTCAATCATTTCCTTAATTGTGACTCAATGCAATGAGTTACTTAGATAAATCACTGGGCTCTTGACTATTTAACCTAAAAAATAAACAATTTATATTCTCTATTTCCAGTAATTGACAAGTGGCATAAAGTGCAGAAATACCAACAATAGGTGAGCAAAACAGCAGTAAAGTGCTTAGATGCTGGGGTTGGACTCTTGAGGAAGCCACTTGTTAGTTGTATGACAAACAATTACGTTTTCTAATCCTCAGTTACTTCACTGCTAAAATGGGGAAAATAATACTTAATTTATAAGGTACACACAGTGTCTGGTGCACAGGTGCTTAATAAATAGCAGCTGCTTTGACTTACTATAAACAAAGTGCCCTGAAAATCTTATGAATGTTCCCACTGTTTTCCCCTGCATCAGCCTCTAACCTCATGGAACTGAAGCATTTATAAAGATCACTGATGTTAGATAAACATTTTCCTGGCTGTGTCTCTCACACCCGTTTTGCAACTTTACTGAGTTATTCCTACATTGATTTGTTTAGGTACAAAGCAGTATATGATGAATAGAAAAAATGAGTGAGTCACTGTGCATTTGTGACTACAGAGAAAGAGGACTTTAGTGGTGTGGGCCACAACCAGAAAATATCTTGGGCTCTTACAGGACAGGAAGACATGGAACTGTGACAAGTCTTCCTCTAAAGCAGCTGCTCTCAAACTCTGGGAGTGAAGTGCATCGATCAGCCCCACAGGTAATTTGGACAGAGGCCAAAGTTCTGGATTCACTGGGTCTGGGGAGGGACGTGAGACTTTGCATTTCTGACAAGTTCTTGGAGGCCACACTCTGAGAACCCACTGCTCTAGAGGTAACCAAGAGCAGGATCACATGCTTTGGCTGAGGAAAGAGCATGCGCTATACAGAGGCAACGAGACAGACCAGGCTTGGATGGAGAGTTTCTTCAGAATAGCAAGAAATAAATGAGTAAGAGAGGGAACTTGGAGGAAATAGTACTACCAAATGGAAAAAATCTGTTGTAGGTCAAAGAGAAGGTGATTGAAACCCTCTTACTACCTCAAGTAATACTACAATTAAAATATGAATTCCTTGAACTATCATAAGTTATTATAAGTAACATCATGTAATTAATGTACTTTCAAAAAAGTGGGTAACTGTCTCTTTACATTTCCCATGCATTTTTCGAAATCTTCCCCAAATTAAGTTAAAAACAAACAGGCATCTTTTCATATTCGTAACTAGAAAATCAATTTCTATCAAATGTTTGGACAGCAAAGTTGACATATAATGAAATACTGCCTCAAAAGTTTACAGTGCTGTAATTAAGCATTTATCAAGATATTGAAAACATATTAGATTCCAAACATGAACCCTCAAAAAAATCGTAGTTGGAATGTGAACAAAAACAGGATATCGTATCCAATTGAGCCTTTCTGATATCAGAAACTAAAATCTGTTTTTTCATGAACCATTTGCCAAAGTTTTAAAAAGCCCAAGAGCCATGACATCCTTAGGTACTTTTTGGATTTTACCTTACTCATTTCCTTAATTCACAATAACTGCCACAAACAGATACAGGTTTGGAAAATACAGGTTCCATTTTCAGTAACCAAGATTGGATGCCAATAATACTGTCTACTTTGTGAAAGATCCTTTAAATCGGAGACATTGAATTAACAATTACATCTTTAATTTTAAATTATATTTTGAAATTTTGCCTCTACCCTTTTAAATAATTTCTAATTGTTAATACATCTCTTTTATAATAGAGGTTGCATAGAAATCGGCATTTCTTTTGAAACAATGAACTTCAATTGAAACTACACTGATATCTGAGGAAATGACCATGATACCATATAGCTAAACAAGTTGACTTAGTGGTAAAATCCTTCGTGGATTAGATAAACGAGACAGGTGCTGGCTTGCCAATAACGCAGGACGTAACTCAAAAGTATTGAGACTAATGTCGATTCCTAGTAACACGGCTCCTCTCAAAGGTTCCTCTTCCACTCAACCTACAGACACCTTTACATTCTTTCCAAGTATTTAAAACAGTTCTAAAAAAGATAACACACCAATCTATTAACAGTAGTTGCTTGAGAGAAGGAAAATGAAGGTGGGAGTGGACCAGGCAATCGTTTACTTTTCCTCCGCACACCTCGGAGCCGTTCCCTCTCTACCGCCATGCGTATGCACTGGGGTGTGCACGCGCTGCTGCAGCCCTCCCCCCAAAGCGCTGCGTGACTGTGCGGGGACACACATACCCTCCTGTCCTCTGTATGGGAAGGTCTTTACATGATAGTGCTTGCTCAGTCTCGTACCTGCATGTTAGGACATTTTAAAGGAGTAGGAAAAAGATGCTGAAACAGTCACAGGTGATCATCCCAACAGAACAAAACAATAAATATATTTCCTCAACTATGTTACCTGATCAGGAAAAAATTCTTGAAGAAATGGACCCAATAATATGATTCCTAATCCTTCTGGATCTAATTTATTCTTCATGAGATTTATACTATGGGGAGAAAAAAAGAAAAACAGTGGATACCAAAGGAAAAAAAAAGCAGCTTATTTTTCTTTCATGATTAAATTACTGGTACTATAACACATTCGGCTGCCAAAAATCCTAAGAGTGTTCTTTTTAGAACCTTAATGACAAATACACAGGAATGACATCTAATTTGCCAAAACTTGGTTATTTTTAAACTAGAGTAATCTGTTACTATTTAAAATTTAAATTATGACGACCGACTTTGGAATATTGTTCCTTATTAGGTAAAGCAATTTAAAAACCAAGGCTTACAAACCTCCCAAAGGCAAATTCTCTTTGCTTCATAGGTATGCCTGACTTCAACAATCCAATGAGGCATTTAACTAAAGAAAATATTTCAGCCCCATGAGAAAAAGAAATAGTATCAAAAGGCAGTGGTACATCAGATAACCAAAAACATCTCTTAAAAAGCTTACTTTCAAGAACTAAATAAGATAGAGGCTTCAAATTCTTAGGTAACTTGTAGGTTAAGAGGCAAGATAATTCTCAAAGAGCTAAATTATAGTGAATGACAGTAAGTGGTATATACTTTATTGGTCCAGCAGCAGCTTTAAGTGAATAATGCTTGGCACATTCCCTGACCATTTAGGTGTGCCAAGGCTGGTGACAGGTGTTGCCAGGTATGGCTAGAAAGGCGGCAGAGAAAAGTACACTGCAGTTTGAAGGGTTGAAACATGAAAATGGTCTTCAGAAAAGTTTTATTCTCCATGTTATCTCAAACTATAAATGTCAAGTTACATATATCTTATTATGTAACACGCAAAGTGTTGCATTTGGGGGTTTCAGATAGTCCTAATGAACCAAATTCCCCAGGAATGACTTCTCCCCTTACAATACACATCAAAGATGAGTCGAGACACTGTCTTAGAGCTTGGGGCTCTGCCCCATCCTGTTCTTATAACTGTATTCAGCCTGGGTCAGCTCCCAGGCATGTCTTTCATAAAAGGAGTGTATGGGATTCTTGTAAGGATAAACTCTAAGGTTTATGAAAGTTGCATCTGTGCTGAAGTAGCCTTGTCTCCTGGTAACCCCTGGACTAGGCTGCATCATACTACTAAGTGGCACATGTGGGGTCCTGCAAGATCTGGAAGTGGGCCTATGGCTATCATTAATCCTATAGCCAGGATATAGCTCTTAAAGTACACTACACTAAAGATATGACAACTTAATGGGTCTCAGTACAGCCAGAAGATTATGACATGAAACAAATGAAGGCAAGGTCATATTATATTTAACATTTAAATAGCCTTAGTATAGTCCTTAGCATAGCCCAGTTAGGCTATGGGCCATCACATACTATAAATGTTACTAGGCCAAGGTCCAAAGTGAATAACTCCGTCCAATCTTTCTACTAGTTCTAGAAAAACAACCTGACTGAATCCATTGTACAAACTTGACAATTCAAGGTATGCTATTTACTATGATGAAATAGAAAAATTAATTAGGTAGATGATATATAAAAATTAAAAAAACTTTAACTTTTTCTTCTTTCCTAAGAATTGTCAGTAACCAAAATTAACTTGAGTTCCAATCTCTTTTGTAAATTAGAGCAGTATAAACAAGATGGTCTCTACTTGGAAATAAGTCTAGAGGAAATATAGTAATTACTATTATTTGTTAGACCAATTCAACTCTTAATTTTTAAGTTGAAAATAATTTTTAGAATGGATGAAATCCCAGCTCTATGTGGTAAGACTGAGACATATTAATTCTGATATGATTAGTTTATAAATGTTTATATATGTTACGTACTTTCAAAGAAATCATGCCTAAACTTATTCAAAAACAGAATAGGACCAAGTTCTACCAACTGTGTATACAATGTTTCATGCTGTTTTTCCTAAACCCTTTCGTTTTCTTTTATAAGCTAAAGTTTTTTCACTGTCAGAAAAAAAGTTGCACATAAAAAATTAGTATAGCTCCTAGGTGATCCTAATTTTTATTTCCATATTTGTTTAATACATGTGCATTTACCTCACAAGAGAGTTATTTTCTCATTGATAAGAACTAAAGATCCTAAATCTATGAAGGAAGTTATAGATGTAACAATGTATAAAACCTGAGAATGAAGGCAATGACAAGATACTAAGGCAATACTGAAAAACCATATTCTCTAACATACTGCAGTTACTCACAAAGGTTTCAGATCAGTTGAATTAATCATTTAGAAATGTTTCATGTTTTTGATGATCTTTTAAATAAAAGGGAAATGTCAGAAGCCTGCTGGTTATTTAAGCAGGACAACTAACAATACTACATTATACCGAACTGTCTAAAGATACAGAAAATGTGAAAAACATGGAAAAGTCTTTGCAGAGAGAAAAATTATATTTAAAGTTTATAGAAAAAGATATATTTTTACCCTTTTTAAAAAAAGCAAGACAGTAAGTGTGAGGTGGGAAAGGAAACTCATTTTACATATGTCAACTCTCTGCTATAATATTGGAGTAGTCTGACTTCTTCCTACATCTTTGCTTTATATAAATTGCTATGCTTCATATATGCAGATTGAGATTTAAAAAGGCAAAAATGTACACTATGTCTTAAATTTAACGGAATCTTTTCGAGTTGGTTAAATAACACTTCCGATTTAACTCACTATTCAGGATCTGACACGAGGTCCAACGCTTTCATCACGTCTTCCAGAAGTGAATCGGGTATGAATCCATTATCTAGGGCAAAAAAACCAGAAAAAACTTGAAATACGAATTTACTCCAAGAAATGCTATTGTTGCTGATAAGATTCCAGGAAAAATCACAGAAAAAAGATACAAAGAATTAAGGAATAGTACATTAAGTTTATTTTAGGCACAATGCCTATTATTATCAGATATACTCTCATATTAGTTTTTTGGGGCACACAGGCAAAGATTTATTTTCAAGGTTAGTTTCGAATAAAAACATTAACCATACCCTGAGAACTCCAATGAAAGTTACAAATGATTTCTTATCACAAATTTAAATGGGTAAAAGGGTTTTTCTACTTAAAATTATAACAATTCAGTAATCATGTAATCTTTCCACAAACAGACTGAACCTTTTTACATTCCCATTAAAAAATCCAATTAAAATAATTCTTTGCCAACATATTCCTTTTGTCACAATGTTATTTAGATAACTGACAATATAAGAACAAGGAAAGACATGCCATAATAGACTTGGCAATTTAAAGAAAAGCCACAGATGTAATGGAAAAAAAATTCAAAGTCGAAATGCAAAGTCAATCTTAATGATGAGTATTTTATGGAAAATATTTGTGTTTTTTTTTTCTTTGTGACTTGTGAGGAAAAAGCATTGGCAAGTGGCCCAAACTCTGAATAATAGTTTTAAACAAGCAACTTGTTTGTTCCCTTAAATGTGCGGTGCCCAAGTCCCCTGTTCGTTTACTCATTCCTGAAGACTGTCTCAGCTTTCAGTCAGCTTCCAACACAATGTCTTTTTCAGGGATTAGATGATTTTTAAAAAAAAAAAAATCCTGCCATGAAGAACAAGATGTCTAAAAGCCCTTCTCCTATAGTCAAACTACAGTGTGCAGTTGCTCTTTCTGTCTGTGGAACTGTACACTGTCTGTACCAGAAAGAAAACAAATAAGTTGTAATTGTAAAAAGGTCTTTTCTTAAGCCTCATAAGCTATTTACCCATTTGAAGACAAACTGGCCTTGACTAAAAGGCTACGAACCATTTAGGATAATTAAAAATGTACTACTTTTTTAAAGTGAGGGGTTAAAATAATTCCAATTTGTCAAGTTACCAATAATTTGAGGTATAAAGAATAAAGAAGACCTTGTTGAAGGCACTTGTAAAAACGTTCACGCTTTCTGAGCTTAGCTTTGAGTCTGAAAAGTAGAGAAAATGTATTTATTTTGCTTATTTAAGTCATAGCTAGAAGTTCAGAACCTCTAATTGTGAGAAAGGCTTTACATGGCCACCAACAGACAGGAACAATTATCTGGATAGGTTTCTGTGTTTATGGGCTATTGTGAATATCCACTTGATATTACAGGGTGGTCTCCCTTATCCAAAATGCTTGGGACCAGAAGTGTTTTGGATTTCGGGTTTTTTTAGATTTTGGAATAGCTGCAGACATACCAGTTGAGCATCCAAAATCTAGAATGCTCCCATGCTCCGTGAGCATTTCCTTTGAGTATCATGTCGGCACTCAAACAGTTTTGGATTTGGGAGGATTTCAAATTTTTGGATTAGGGATGCTTAACCTGTATAATGTTCTTCAGGAGTACTGGATGGCATGTATTTTTTAAAGGCTGGCAGCTTTACCTCAGAAATCATAACCTGCAGTCCAGCTCCCACCCCCAGAAAGAGCTAATTGGTTGTATAAAGACACACAAAGCAACCTTAACGCCATGCTTAACTTACATGTAATTAACGTCAAGCTTAAACATTCCAAAACATTTTTAAGGCACCTATGAGATCTATAGCTCAAACACAGGCATTCGTAAGTATAACAATAGATGCAACAAGTCGGTGACTCTACATTTTGTACATTTAGTATTTTAAAACTAGAGGTGTAATCTGATCTTCAAAACTACTTTGAAGACTTCTAATCTTGGGTATATTAAGAGACTTCCAAATTGCTTATTTTTGTAGAACGTTTGAAATGTTACTTTATTCACTCATATAAATTCTTTAGGAAAAAAACCAAATGATTAAGTCTAAAAACAGATAAAACCTCGGTCATCTAGCACTTAGACAACTAAGTCCCTAGGGAATACGGAAGTAGAGCCACGACGAGATGACTTCAGTACCAACAGCAAAGGACATCTGAGAGAGCACAATTTGTTGAGTAGTTAAGCAGATCTAAGAAGTAGAATCTGAATGCATCGGTAAATTATCTAAGTGAATACAAAACAGACTGCTGGAGGCCCTGAGACTCAGACGATGGGGAATGTGAGTTGGGACCAGCAAAAGAGGGCGCAGCAGGTAGGATGGGTGGGACACAGGTACTGTGCAAATGCTCTCATCCTGCTAGACTGTGTTTTAGAACAATTGAAAGAAGAAAAACAGCCATTTGTTTAAAAAATAAAAGGTTTTTTTTTTTTTTTTTTTTTTTTTTTTTAACCAGCAGAGAGTCATATTGTTAAAAGTGTCAAGCCCCCAGAGATTGAGAGGAAGGGAAACTCAATGCTCAAGAGTGCACTGGGGTAGAGTGTAGAAGTCATCTAGCGATTTTGTGGATAAGATAAGCATTTCATAATTGTGAAGAAACCAGAGTTGGACTTTAAAAAGAAAGATATAGCAATCACGATTTCTGTTCTGAAAGATTAAGGAATAGTTTCTTGGGAATAAAAAAAAAAAAATCAAGATTTAATTAAGTAGGATTTAATGTTGTTTCAATCAAATGATAGTTACATGATTTTTTTAACTAAATGTATTATACTTTACGTAACAATATATTAAGACTTTACTATAGATCTACAATTTAATAAATACTCCTATTAAAAAAAGCGTGTGACCTTTGCCCAAAGGTGAAGTCAGACATTTCTAGCTTGCTGTGGTCTTACTGCTGGTTGGCTCATCTGGCTCCCCAGTTCATCCATACACAGATTTGTGAATTTTAAGAGAGATGAGTACCTAATTTATAGCTGCCCTGCAAATTCACTTTTGTTATGTGATGGAAACATTGCAAAACAAACACAACATGGCGGCAGAAGACAGAGAAACAGTGATGACAGTGCTGCAGCAAGCTGAGGACAGCAGTGACGAGAGGGCGGGAAGGGCACAGGGAGCAGAGGAACAGAAAAGACAAACAAAAAGCAATTCTAGAAAATGGGGATTGAAGTGTATCAAACTCAATCTATACCTACAATAGTACAATTATTCTTAAAGATTTAAAAGAGCGCACACTGAAATCATTCACAAAAAAGATAGCCATCAGTATATTTTAGCCACTTAAAAAGTAGCATCAGTATACATCAAAGTATTTCTCCCTTGCCCAAACAGTGTTGCTTCCTGAGATACAATTTTAAGAGGGTATGGGGGTGGGGATGGGACAGGAGAAAGAGAAAGAAGAAAACAAAACCCAAAAACCCAGAACCTATCAGTATTTTTGGAGATTATGGAATAAGTTACATGCCACCATTTTCTAACTTTTTAAACAGTATAGCCAATTTATCGAGTATTTGATAAATCACATAAAGTAGGTATTAAGTTCATTGTACAGATGAGAAAACTAAGGTAAGGAAGTACCCAATATCACACAGTTAGGGAAGAGTAACAGAGACGGAGCCATTTGCTGGGATTTGGAGACACTACACAATTCCTCTGCTGTCCAATGACTTTGATCACATTGGTCAAACTACCTCCATTCCTATTCTTTATTTTAAAAAAGACTGATAAAACATGTACCTGAATACAAAGCACACATCCAGATGCTTTTTCCCACAAAAAAGATACAAACAAACAAACAAAAAAACTATGGACTTTATGTAAAACCCATGTGTGATACTTTGCATAGGCCTGATAGCTGATTCTCTTCAGGCTCTAAGCACACATACTAGTGTTTATTGCCATTTCTGAATTTGGGATTTCTCATTAAACTGAGCCAAGTAATTCGAGATGATATATCAAGGTCCTGCTGAAATTAAGATTTTGGTACTGTTCCAAATAAGAAATTAACAGTTCAAAATTATATTTTTGATCTTATTTTGTACATATGGAGCTTTTAAAGAATTTGACATGGAGATTATTCTCATTACTCAGTTAGAAAAAGAATATCCAATCCTTATTCCACCAAATTAAGAATAACTGTTCCACAGAAACTTAGAAAGGTTAAAAAGTACCTCTGTATGACTTTAGCTTTTAAAAAAGATACGGGTAGTAGAGAGAAGGAAATATTGTTTTATCTCCTAGTAAACAGCTGGAATACACTCTTAGTTCTCACAGTCAGGTATGTAGACCTGGAGAAGTGACTCAAACCATCACAAACTTAGTTTTCTTAAGAACAAAACCATGATGATAATCCTCCCTATCGCCTAAATTTGTGACAAGGTTTTAATGAGATCATGGAGTTAAAGTGCTTTATAAATTTTACCTTTCTTTCCATTTAGCAAATGCTAACCACTGTTAAACAGGTCTCCACTTATAAACCAGATTTATGGCCCAAAAGATCAATACTAAGTCGCCTATTTAGAAGATGTGGTCTCGTAGAGGTAATTCTGTAAATGGTGACTGATTAGCCTGCACAAGTCCATTTAATTCACAACGTGCCTGAAGCCTAGTGACAACAGCGCTATTACAAGTCTACCTAACTGTCAGATACCTGGAGAGTGAGATAAAGAAACAACAATACTTGTGGGAACCAGAACTTGAACTCTTTCCTTCGGCTTGCCTCCAGGTCAATTGCTCTACAAGTATTCTGAGGAGGGCGACAAAGGATAATTGTCCCCAAACCAGCCTCTGCTAAAAGACAGCTGGAAGTACCCAGATGCTTGTAATAAGAACTGTTAGTATAGTAAGGCTTGATCTGCTTACATCCTGAAACAAAAGCATACTATTTTGGGGGGAATAATCAAATTACTAGATAAGCACATTAGTTTGTAAGTGACTGAAAAGACCAAAAGTTAAAAAATTAATCTATTTTTAATCTTTTTAATAATTCAGTTTATAGTCTTGCTCAGTTGTCACACGTAACATTTTGTAGATGAAAACCATTTTGTTTAGTCAATAATTTTCTTTCTGTAACAGAAACACAGAAAATTTATCTTTATATGACTCTCTCAGGACTCCATTCTGAAGAATAGCCAATGATTACAAATTATGTTTTAGTTTGGGTAATATAAGAAATTCTAACTTTCATTGGTAAATTGGTAAAAGAAAATAAACTGTACAAAGCCTGCTGCCTAATAATGATTTAAAAAATTTGCAAAAAGCAAACAGATCTATTGCTTATAACAACTGTCTCTTACTTTAAAAACTTTTTTTTAGTATCTTTGTGTTACTGACAGAACTTTTTTAACAGCCTTGTAACATTAGCTTTTTAAAGTTCAGGTGTCTTACTGGGGCTCTGACGGCATTTCTTGATGCCTTCACTCATTCACAGTTATTACCCCTTAAGATCTTCTGATCCTCTCTTTGTATGTTCCCTTCCCCAAGAATCTGATTCGCGCAGTGTTAATTTTGGTTCTAAAATTTTCACCAGACACGCTTATAACTTTGACTCAAACTGTGCAAAAGTAATTCATGTAACCAAAATGTTTGTACCCCCGTAATATTCTGAAATTTAAAAAATAAAATTTTCACCATGTAACAAACACAGGGTATCTACAAAAGCAGATTTCACAAAAGCCATTATGTTTGATGTTGGAATGTTCTGCAGTCCTGACACTGGAATGAGGGTACGACTGTTATCTTGGACAGTTGTTTCAAATTAAACATAAATCAGCACTACAAAGACCTAACTGGAAACTCTGGGTAGATGCCAAGTTTATCCATCATGCCATACTATATACTTCATGCTATATTCCATTCCACAGGGAACTTATCTCTTCTACTGTAATTACATCAGTATAGGCAGAAACATGTCCCTAAACAATATGCGTATGTGCATGATTATGAAGTGATACTCTTCATTGTCATGTGAGGTATATACAAAGAGAGCGTCTTAAAAAAGGGTTAAAGATGGCAGAAAACAGAACATGTCTTAATCTTTAAGAATACAAAATTGCTCAACTCATTCTCTGAAATATATTTCTTTAAAATATAAATCTAAGCCTTTATCATTAATTTACTTAGGTATTCCAAGAACCCCTTGCCTCTAGCATTACTTCTCTTTAGTAAATTCTACCTAATTATCTGTCTTGTACCCTCTCTTTCTACTCAAGCCAAATATTTGCTGGTTTTTCCTTGCATGTAAATTGCTATCTCCTACCCACATTCATTAATTTATCCCTTTTTCTTTTTGTGTCCATGTGCCAAGGCAGTATTTCCCTCCTCAGGTCTTCACGATAGCTCTTGGACTGATTTCACTTTCATCACATCATTTCCTTGAATCTTGTATTATATATTTTACGTCAATTTTATTTTCATATTCACTTGTTATTCTTTCTTAAAAACCCTCTTTGGTTAAGTTTGATCCTTAGCTCAAAATATATTAAAAATGTCTAGGGATAGAAATGATTTATTCATGTCCCATATTTTCCATTAAAGGAGTCAAAGCAGCAAGAGAAAGATTATAAGTGGTCACCTTCCACTGTATAATTCAATGTGCTACACACAGCAACGATTCCAGTTAAAGCTGATTTACTAAGGCTAACTTCACTCAGCGGTCAGGAAATGTGAAGTTGTAAATCTTTTACTTTCTTATCTATTTTTAATTTTCTTTTTTTGAACCAAAGGCAGTGAAAGATCTTTCACTTCCTTATCTAAAGATTTAGAATAAAATATTACCAAAAGTTTACAAGATTATGAATTCTAGGAGGAAAAAACCTTTTATGTTTCTTTCTCAAGTTAGGGAAACATGATGGAAGAAGGAAAGAAGGTAACTAAAAGTCAACACAACAATTAGAGCAACAATTAACTTGAGGTGTAGAGAGAAGGGAACTCATATTTATAAAGTACCTACTCACATTATAAAATACCACTGAGCAAGGTGCTTTCCACAAGTTCGTAAACACAAAGGTGATCAAAACAACCCAAATGACAGTGACACAATGAGCATTTTTTCTTTTTTTATCCAAAAATAGAGATGGGGTCTTGCTCTGTCAGCTAGGCTAGAGTGCCGTGGCATCAGCCTAGCTCACAGCAGCCTCAAACTCCTGGGCTCAAGTGATTCTCCTGCTTCAGCCTCCCAAGTAGCTGGGACTACAGGCACATGCCACCATGCCCAGCTAATTTTCCTATTTTTTGCAGAGACAGGATCTCATTATCTTGCCCAGGCTGGTCTTGAACTCCTGGTCTCAAGTACTCCTCTTGCCTTGGAGACCCAAAGTGCTAAAATTATAGGTGTGAGTTGGGCCCACAGTGGACACTTTAATGGTATCTATGTGAACTTCTCAAAACCATACCTTGTTATGTAGAATAGCTAAGCACAGGCTCAAAAAATAATTAAGATGATATTCTTCCAAATCTTTACACTGGCACAATTATATGGAAATATCCTAGAAAACCTGGACTGACTTTTCAAAGAGCTTGTTCGGAAGGTGGTTATTTCCCCATTTGACACCGAATATCAGGTCTAGATTCAAGTAGCTATAACTGCAGTTCTCCGAGAAACATGTAAGCCTTTTACCAAACTTGGGGAGCACTCGTGTGCTATCTTATTTGTTCCTGTGTTCACCATTTCTCTTTTAAAATTTTCAAGAAACACAACACGTGTTTCATTCAATAACCCAGTAAATCTTCTGAATAAAATAAATGTCAATATATTTAAAATATGTAAAGATAGAAAACAAAGAGTTGATGTTAATAAAATCTTTTACCTTCTGGGTCATAGGTTTGAAAAACTCTCCTGGCTTGTTCTGAAGGAGCTTCAGGGGCAACTAAAGCCATATCCTGAAAAGATGAAAAAGCATGTTGTCAACCAGCTACAATATGATACATTAAAAATAAAGCAAATACTAGAGCAGGGTGAAGATATAACAGTATTTGGAGTCAAAAGACTTTGAGTTACATTTGCATCATAGGTGTGTGTGACTAGATAAGTTACAAACTCTCTGGGTCTAAATTTTATATGTGAAAAATGGGACTAATACTTCAACCACAGAAAACTGTTGTGAGAACTACATATAAAGCTTTATATACACACACAAAATACCTGAAAAATCTAATATTATACATGTAATTACTATAAAAATGCAATCTACAAAAACTGACTTACACATTTATTTCATATTACGGTCCACACGAGAAATATAATTTGAAATACACTGTAGTTTTCAAATATTCAAAAATAAAATCCAGAGATTATATAAAATAATGCAATTACGTAGTAATGCATTCGAAATTACTTTTGTAAGCATGTTATAGCAATACCTAGCCAAAGATCAAATTCTACACGTCCAGAATTTTAATTTTCCTTAACTCAAAGGCTATACCTTATAGGCAGAAATTTCTTTTCCCCATAAAAAAATATTTGAGTCTTCACAAAGCTTTGTTCCACACATCTCAGTCATCATGAAATTCTATTTGATCAACATGAATCCAAAATCTAGGTTCCTGTTGTTCCTTTCTGGTCGTAGCTTTTACCTATAATTGTCTTTGCCTATAATTGTGTTCACTCCAATCTTCTCAGAGAACAAGTATTCCTTCCTATCATCTCAAATCCTTTTGAGAAGTTGTAGGGTGTAAATGTTAAATAAAATCTAAAATGTTGTTTCATTTGTAAGGGATGAGGAAAAGTTTTGAATGAGTTTTAAGATATTACTTAGAATTTCTAAGTATTACTTAAAACTATGGTCTAAATAAAGCGAGGAGAAGGTAATATCAGGTTGTTTTTCTGGGTTAAAAAACAAATCTTTTTGGAGGATGGGTTGGAGAATATAATTGAAGCATTACTTTAATATTCCTTCAAAGTAAAGTTTTAGGCAAGTGCCACTGTTTATCAAGTTGAGAGAAGCAAGGAAGATTCCACAGTTTCTAGCCATAGAGGTGGTTTGAATCAAATTCTCTGGCATTAAAAACTTCAGAGAATGCAAGAGTATAAAATGAATTTAAAGCAAACTACCTGATGCTTTGTCTTTAAGTTCCAAGTGTTACGCAATTAAAAAAAAATTACTATGCTAACTTAGAAAGGAATTAAAGCAAGCCTTAATGAAAAGCGCACTGCTTATCTCTTGCCTCTGGTTATGAATACATATAAAATTTATACATATAAATACATATGAATTTATATACATATAAATACACATAAAATATATATGTTATGAATACATATAAAATTCAGGCTTCAGAAAATGTGCTATTTGTGTTTGAATAGGTTGTACATGCTTGCTTGCTATAGAAAGACCAGATGAAGCTTAGCAAAAGCCCTGGTATATTGTAGTTTAACATTTGTTAATTTAGCGCAAGGGCTGGAAAACTTTTTTCTGTAATGGGCCATAGAGCAAATACTTTAGGTTTTAGAGGCCATACAGTCTCAGAAGCAAAACAAATGACCGTGGCTATGTTTCAATAAAACTTTATTTACAAAAGCAGGTAATGGCCTGATTTGGCCTGAAGGCCATAGTTTGCTGACCCATGATTTAGAGAATATATTACATTTTTTTTTTCCTAAATGCTCTAACATTAAATGTACCTTCTTTATGATATCCATCTGGGGGGTGTAAAGACATCTTAATCACGTTCATAGGTTTTACAAAGAAGATACTTTGCCTATCATCAGAAACGGAAAAGATGGTAGGGAATTCCAGCTACAAGGAACAGAATCATGGCAGGTAGGAAGGTGTGAATTCATAGCATATGAAGAAACTGAAAACTATGAATAGGACTGAGAACTTTGAGAGAATGGGAATAGTTAGGAAGGGAAATCAGCTTTGACAGAATGAGTTTGACTTTGAACTTTTAGAGTTTGGAGTTAATGGTTACACATCTAAGTAGAACACATGGAGTTATCTTCACAGCATGCCAAACACTAACGCTTTTGCCAACTATAAGCTTCACATAGGCTATTAGAAATAGAATACGAGCATTAGAGGAGGTTAGGGCTGGAGAACCTGCCAGGCAAAATACTGAAACAGATGAAAGCAGATCAGTTCAAAGAAGAAAGAATAGAGCACGGCTGACCCTTGACCAGCATGGGTCTGAGCCACGCACGTCTGCTCATACACTGATTTTTCCCAATAAATAAATTGGAAATCTGTTGGAAATTTGTGACAATTTGAAAAGACTTGCAAACCATACAGCCTAGAAATATCGAAAAAATTAAGAAAAAGCTAAGTATCTCATGCATGCATAAAATACACAGATTACTACTTTATCATTTACTACCATAAAATATCCACAAACCTATTATAAAAAGTTTAATTTTTCACAACTTACACACATTAGAGACTGTACATGGTGCCATTCACAGTCAAGAGAAATGTAAGCAAATATAAATATGCAGTGTTAAATGGTAACTGCATAAAATGTTGCAGCCACCTGATGCTATTGCAGGAAGCTCAAGTGTTACATACAGCTGTTTAAAACACCACGTGATGCTAACCATCTCCTCACGAGTTTGTCTCTCTGGTAAACTGCATATCACCATAAAAAGTGCTCTCTCATGGTTCTCACATATTTTTCGTCATGTTTAATGCAGTAACACAACACAACACCCTGGGAACCACACGGAGTGCCAAGAGTGATCCTAGAAATGCTCTCAAGAAGCCAAGTCGTGACATTACAAGGAGAGATATGTACCTTAGACTGAGGTCCGCCACAAACAAATCCAGTGTTAGGACCATTGTCAAAAACAGAAAAGGAAATTCATGAAGCCATTGCTGTAACTAGGCCAGCAGGCATGAAAATGTTGCACTTTTTGCAAAATACCTTTTTATCTCATACTGAAAATGCAACTTTTATGTTCGTGCATGATTAAGAAAGGCATACCTTTGGACTGTAATATGATTCGAGAAAATATGAAGTCATTACATGAAACTCAAGACAAAAGATGAAACAATAAAGCTGGAGAATTTAATACCAGAAAAGAATGGTTGGATACTTTTTGAAAGAGATTTGGCTTAAAAAATGTCAAGCTAACAGGACAAGCAACCTCTGATGACCAAGAGGCAGCAGACAGGCTCCCAGATGCCATTAAGAAAAATCACTGAGAAGAAAGGGTATCTGCCTGAACAGGTTTTTAATGCAGATGAAAATGCCCTGGCAAAAAATGCCCAAAATGACAATAAGTAAGGAAGAGAAGCAAGCACCAGGGTTTAAGGCAGACAGGCTAAGTCTACTGTTTCATGCAAATGCAATCAGGTATATGATTAGGACTGCCCTTATCTATAAAGCAGCTAACCCCTAACCCTTGAAGGGAAAAGATAAACACCAACTGCCAGTCTTCTGGCTGTACAAGACGACCTGGACAATGAGAACCACCCCCTACTTTTTTTTCCTCAACTGGTTCCATGAATACTTTGTGAATTTAGGAAGTACCTTGCCAGTAAGGGACTGTTTTGATATTGAACGATGCCCCTGGCCACCCAGACCCCCATGAGGTCAACCCTGAAGGTGACAAAGTAGTCTAGTTGCCCCACAGTATCACTAATCCAGCCTGTAAATCAAGGGGTCACAGGACCTTTAAAGACTCATCACACACGGGACTCTATGGAAAGAACTGTCAACACTATGGAAGAGTACCCTAACAGAACATTATGAAAGTCTGGAAGGATTACATCATTGAAGATGCCATTGTTGTTACGGATAAAGCTGTGAAAACCATCAAGCCCAACACAATAAACTCCTGTCCAGCTGGAGAAAACTGTGTCCAGATGTTGTGCCTGACTTCACAGGATTTACGACAGAGCCAATCAAGGAATCATAAAAGAGATTGTGGATATAGCAAAAAAGGTAGGTGAGAGGGTAAAAAGGGTTCCAAGATATGGTTCTTAGAGAAATTCAAGAGCTGATAGCCACTACCACATCAGAGGAAATAACAGAAAACTACCTGATGGAGACAAATGGTTCCAAACCAGTGCCATATGAGGAGGAAGACGACATAGAGGCAGCAGTGCCAGAAAACAAATTGACATCAGACAATCTGCCAGAAGGGTCCCAAAGATTGCTTTTGACTTCTTATATGACATGGACCCTTCTATGATACAGGCACTGAAACTAAGGCGAACAGTGGAAGGAGGATTGGTACTGTATGGAAACACTTTTAGAAAAATGAAAAAGCAAAAAAGTCAAACAAAAATTACAGTGTGTTTCTGTAAAGTAACACTGAGCATGCACGTGTGAAACAAGTATCTCAAAACCCTGCATGTGGGGAAACAACAAACCCATCTGTTAACTACCCAAACAGAAATTCTTTTTTTCCTTCCAACATATAACCCAGTGGCACTAGTCAGGTTCCACATAAGAAAACCACCAACTATAACCGTCATCACTAATGAAGCAAATTGTGTCTTGAAAAATATTTTAAAAAATCAGTTATGTTCCTTTGGTATCAATGACATACTAATAGCTAATCATACCACTTACATTAAGATGTTTATAGTAGAGAGAAGAAAAAAATGAGAAAGGGGGAAAAACTAACAGATTATAGTAAATTTTACTGGAAACATTTCAAAAGTTTTCATCCATAAATCAAAAGCAGTGCTCTAGAGTGATTATTGGCTTGCTTATTTTGAGTGTTTACAATACTTTTTGGATAACTGTAGAAAATGATCTTAGGTAAACCTTGTTTAAATATTTAGAGATGAAATTGGAAAAAGTCACAAAACTACTTTCTATTTCCATTAAAGTATTTCATGTTGAATTTCTTTTAACTTTCTAATTTGATTTAAAATTACAAATTCTAGCACCAAGTTTTGCCAATTTGTTTAACTTAAACACTTCTAAACAAGGTTTCTAGTAGAAAGATCCATGCAGCAAATTGGGTAATATACTAATATTAAATATATTTCACATCGGAATAGCAAGTATTGAATTCCATTCAATTGAGAATGTTTTACAATCAAAAAGGTATTTCAGTGAGAGAGGTAGTATAATTGCCTTATTTTTCTTATTGTAAAGGAAATGATTTAATTATAAAGAATGAAGTAAAATAGAACTTTCATGTAATAACAATATAAATGTGAAGGATTCTCCTGCAGATTTTCCACGTCCAAAACTTAATATAGCAATAGCTTTTAGATTATTTTTGTAGTATATTTTCCCTATCTAACTATCCACAGCCCTGATAATTTTTTTTTTAACACTGACAAGCCTACTAGATGGGAGAGAAAGACCTATTCTGTGCACTTAAGGTCACAGTCTAACAAAAGAGAGAAAAATATGCTATTATAGTTTTGCTTCCATGAATATTAAAATTATCTTAAGAAAATTACCTTCCAAAATAAAGTTTGAACAGATACACACTAATCCTCCATTTCCCCTAAAACCTCAATGAATTATAATTAAGTAAACAGATTCCAGTGATGTAATTCCAAGCTATCCAACACAGCATGATACTTGGAAGTACTTTCTTTACTTCATCCTTAGTTGCACCACTCAGGAGACAATTTCAGTATACACTGCATCTGAAACTCTTTTAAGTACCCTCAGTAGGAAAAGATGCTAAACAGAAGAGTCAAATATTAAACACTTTAGTTAGCAATTTAAGCTCTTATTTACCATCAGAATTATTTTTATTCTAAAAGTAGTTCTCTACATCAGTCTGATATAGTCAGATGCTTTTATCAGAAGAATGTTAAATTTCTGTTCACCCAATTCACTGGTCAACAAGGATTGCTAAACAGTATAGCTTGTAAAATTATCTATCCTTGCCCAACTTTACTTAATTGGCACCGGGCTACAGAGGCAGGGTGTGGGTGGGGGACCGAGCTGTAATGGGGCTAATATCCTACAATCAAGAAACGGATACCTCTTTTTCATGTAGCTCTGTCTGTATCTCAGTATAATTATTCACTGTTCACCACGAACCTTTTAAAATGTAACATTAGCTATCTCCTTTTAAACACCTACTGAAATATAAGGCCTGTGGCTCACTATGTTGGCTAGGTATAAGTATTTCATTAGTGGAAAAGGTCTTTAAGATTTATTTGTTATGCCTTTCATCATTATCAAGAACAATCTCCTGTCATGAGTAATCAAAGACCCTCCAAGAGGAATGAGCACATATATAAATGACATTTTAGCTGGAAAAAAAACATCTTATAGTGTTAAGAGTCCCTCCAAAATAAATGAATAAATAAAAGTTAGCTGGTAGTTTACCTTTAAGCTTCAAGTAAAATCTCACTTTATAATCTGTTTCATACCAAGTCTTTGCTCACTCACTAACCACACAAAAAAATGATTTGGGAACTATGAAGAAATAGATTAAGTCAGTTACCAAATTCTTTCAAAACATATGATGTTCATCAACGCCAATGTGAGAAACAGAATTCACTTCATCCCATCAGTTGACAGTAAGTAGGTAGGAGAGTGGTCTTTTTCTTTACTCTTCCAGTGTTTTCCAAATAATCTGCAAAACCCCAGGTTATCTTCACAGCAGCCCACTGCTGTGCGGCACTGTTCCTGTTTTATCAGCAGAGAAGTCAGCGTAGGAAACATAAAGAAGAGCCCCCTGAGGTTCTTCCTCCAGAAACTGAAATTCTAAATGCACACATGGAAATAAGGAAGTGGGAGGCAATGTCTTGAACTCACTTGAACAATCCTTCCATCCTTTCTCAGGGAGTTTCAGCCAGAAGTTTCATACGTAATGCCTAAGGTGTCCATTTTACATGACTCTCCTGTGCATCTAAAATGCTGTTAATTATGGACTATCTTTGGGAGAACTGAGAAAATACCTCTGAAATAACTTAGTGTTCTCTTGTTTATATAAAGAGGGTAATTAATACATACTTTGTTTAAAGAGGCAAAAATATAAGATACTTTAAGGGATTTCTGGTCAAAATGATTAAACAGTCTTAGTATTATGGTGGCACAAGTCATTGGCACAACCCTAGAATGCCGATGAGCGTTAGTTCCAAAGTGCGCTAAGCAGGTAGGCAACAGGTGTGGTGAAAATTTCAATCTTTTAAATAATTGAAATAATTAAAAATGGTTAGGATGTGTAGAATTCTACCCAAACTTTCCAGGTAGTTCAGATAAGAGAAGATTAACTTCAGTGTCCTTTGTTTTAAGTTACTATTCTTATTTTTGAAGACGGGTATTATAATTCACATGACGAGTTACGATTCAAACTATAAAAACAAAAGCTTTATTAGCACTGTAACCATCTCCTTTCTGTATTAGATTAGGCATGAAATCTAAATATTAATATATGCACAAACTCGAAAATTTACTTAAGATAAATGGATGGGATGACTGAACTGCACTAAAACGCAGGAAAATTTGGTTACAAAATGCTGACTGTAAATTTACGTGTATTTGAGTCCCACGAATGTTACCCAATAAAGATACATAAAAGGTGAATTTTCTTATAACGGTAAAGTCTACAAAGTATCATTTTTTCCCCTTAACCATGTTTATTATATGTAGAGAAATGTATAAATGTTAAAGTAGAACTGTCCAATTTTTAAACACATACAAGAAAAGGGCTCTAACACTTAATTACTGTGGCCTTCCTAATGTTACACCAAAGAGAAACATACAAAAGCAGCTTGCTCAATAGAAGAAATTCTACCTAGACTCCCAGGAACAGATACTACTGGAAGAACACTACAAGGTCATGCAGGAACAGTGAAATGTTTTATTTCTCCTTAGCTTTAAATTCAGTTTCTTTATATATTTTTGCATTTAAATAGTACTGTAATGTGTTTTCCTGTGTTCTTACCTGAGAGGAAAACTGCTTTCTCATAGGAAAGGTCAAAGGTGATATTTTGCACAAAGAATCCTTTATAACCATAAAAGAGAGCTAAAAAGGGTTGTAAAACTCATTCCCCCAACTTCAAAAGAAAGCTTGAGATGGAATACCACGGAAATTAGTCACTGATCTTCTGAAGATGAAACTAGAGGCTACAGGTAAGTTCTGACTATTTTTACATTGGATCAGCAGCTACCGCTCCACATTGAGATTCAAATGCATAATAAAAATAAAAACAAATTTTTGTCTACCATTTTATACATTATTCTAGTATTAAAGGTGTATTTTCCAATTTAAAGCCCTGATTTTGAATTTGCATTGAAAATTAATTTCATAATTAGTTACCAATTCAAGGGGAAATTAAGAAAGTGACCCAAATAATTTATTCTAAAAACCCAAATACAAAAAAGAAAACAAAAAATCAAAGGGGAAAATGATGGTCAGGGAGAAAAAAAGAGGACAAATACCCTAACATGTGGGCATTAAAAGTATATAAATATATGTCATCATGAAAATGCTGGACTCCCAAAAGAGGAAACTATGTATTACAAAACAAACGTCATACAGCCTCGATTTAATAAAAGGTAGTTTTTTTCCTTTTGAAATTAAGAAAAAACAATTCAAAAAGATAAATACATTTAAATACAGGTTCTAAATTCTTTAAGCATCTACTTTTCAAAATACATTTCTTGTACCTGTACAGTAGGTTTGCAAATTTTCAAATAACTTCATCAATAAGTGCCATGGTGTGAGTACTGAAGACCCACAGCCATAGGGCATGTTCTCTCCCCACACACAGATCTTTGTTCTGCCATAGCTCAGATGACCTGCTTGGAAAGTTCTCCATCCTACTTAATAGGAATTAAGTTTCCTTCTTTGAAGAGGTCCATTTACATACAGCATTTCACCTCACCCACATCCTTTCATTATAAGTTCTGTGGGAACCCTGCTGCTGGGCGACTCAGCAGTTCCTATAAGGTCCCTGCAGTTAGATTCTGTGATATTCCCCTGGATATTAACCATTAACTTCCATTTAAAGAGCTGGGTTGTAGGCATTTCTCACAACCAGACTCCATAAGATACCATCTATGTCAGAGAGTACAGTATCAGTTTTGTTGTTTACAGAGACAGAAGTTTAATAAGATAAAAAAGGTAACTTTATATCAGATAGAAAAGATGATTTCTAAAACACAGAAGGTAGACAGTTAAATTTAAAAACTTTTATAGAAAAAAAAATTCTTCATAAAAAGACAAATGTTTTCAATGCTCAGTCTAAAGTTTTATAATCTGTTCATAAAAGTTAATTACTAAATTTATTTTTACTACTGATTTTCAAGTAAAACTGATTTGTGAAAAATCTCTTCCAGTCCCATAAAATGTGTTCAATAATTCTCCATTAGTCAAGGAGAGGGTTTCAATAAAATTGAAAAGGTAAGTTCTGGGACCCTGGATGTATCAAATATGAAGTGGTAACTTCTTAAGTAAATTGTTCAGCATTCAAATTTAAAATCAGGAACTTATAGTAGAGCACTTTTAAATAAAACTATAGTTAATTACTTAGAGTCCTAAAAGTAAACTGTTCATCTCAAAAGGAAAAACCAAAACAATTAAAAGGTTATTTCACTGAATGGAAATAATTTTCTTATTTATCCTCAAACCATGAAAGTAAATCTTAAATATGATACAGTATATATTTTGACAATGCTTATTTATAAATACTCATCAAAGTTATTTCTATTCAGCAATATGGGTATTTAAGTTGGTCAGGTAGAATAACAAAAGCTAGTTCTTCTATTTGCCTTCCATATAGGATATGATATGTATTAAGTGTGGTTTCTTCATTTAGAAACTTAAAGATCTGTTAAATTCTTATGATTGGAGACTATTGAGATTTCTGTTTTTCATGCACGCATTCCTCAAATGTCTGATTGTTCTTGGTGATCTGCTCGTATTTAAGAGAAACTCAAAAGCACTGCCTGTGCGGGCAGGATTGTAAACCTCAAAACGGGGTTATTTGACTGGGCCACTTCACTGAGATACTCTACATTGCACTATCTCTTTTTTATTTTGATCTGGCCAACTGGACCAAAGAAAAATCCTCTGGATTGCTGCCCTCCATCTTCATAATTGGGATTCTACTAACCAAGTCACTATGCACCCATTTCCATTGCCCATGGATGGTTTCTTCCTGGTTGCTTGCCAGGCTGTTTCAGAACTCCCATCACCAAGGATCTATCTCATTTATAATCCCTGACACTCCGTGGTCAGGCTGTTTTTCTTAAGTGGAAAGATTCTGATTGAAAAGTCACTGCATCTTAATTTTCATCTCAAGCTGGTCACTGTCTTGCTCTGTAACTCTCAGCAAATCAGTTTGCTTTTCTTTCTCTATGTGAAAAGGGTACAAATAAAAAATCAAACATTTAAAATATCACGAAGATGAAGACTACTAAACTCAAAAACTCTAGAGCTTGATGATGCAAAATTAATGCCACTTTGAAATATTTGAAAATTTTTAACTGGATGTGTATACATCTACTTTTCATAAAATTACTTAAAAACAAAGTAATTTATTGACACTAGATAAATAATTTTAAGAGAAATGCACCAAGTTAAAAAAAAATTTGTAATAGCAGGTGATTGAGTCACCAGAAGCAGAGTATTATAAATCATTCTTTCTCATGTTACATTGAGAAGAGAAATTTAAATTTTAGTGAATGTTTAAAATAGTGGCAGGTTAAATGGTCATAAGTACTAGAATTTTTATTTTAAAGGTACTGTAATAAATTTAAGGAAATTTTGAGACATTTAACAAACAGCACTCACCCTGACAAATTTATCAAAGGCTTAAAACTAGATGTGGGTAGTTCACATTATTGCCAGAAAGTTTCAGTTAAATATCTTTTGCTATACTTCTATTTCCTTCTGTAGTTAGGTATCTAAAAATGAAACATATAAATAATTATCTGGCTTAGGCAAAAGTAATTTTCTCAGTAAGATGATTCTTAAAATTGCTTACAATTTATGAAAATCATTACTCACTTTATTCCCTCATCTCAGTTACTTAAAATCTTATTTTCCCCGCTATGCACAGCATTGCATCAAACCAAGAACATTTTGTTAGAAGAAAAATTTTAACTGTGTCATACCCTTGGTATCCATGGGAGATTAGTTCCAGGATGTGCATTTCCCTCCCCCCAGCAGATAGCAAAATCCACAGATGCTCAAGTCCCAGGTATAAAATGGTGTAGTATTTGCACATAACTGACGCACATCCTCCTGTATACTTTAAATCATCCCTAGATTACTTATGATACCGAATACGATGTTAATTCTATGCAAATAATTGTTACACTGTATTGTTTAGGAATAATGATAGGAAACAAGTAGTCTGTGTATGCTCAGTACAGACCCAACCATCCTTTTTCTATCCCCTGAATATTTTTGATCTGCGGTTGGTTGAATCCATGAATGCAGAACCCGTGGATACGAAGGGCCAACTGTTAAATAATACACGCTATTAAAAAAACATAATGCTAGGTAAACTATTCACTTTTCAAACTAAGCCCATTATTTTGATAATGCAAATCAACATGGGCCAATAGCTTCGACTTCTAAAGAAAAGTAGGTTAGAAATAAGAAGGGTGGAAAAGAAGGAAGGAAAATAATTCAGCAAGAAAATTAAGTTAAATACATTTATATAAACATAATTCACAGTAAAACTAAGTTAAAACGTCAAAGATATTTTTGTTTTCTGGAAAGAAAATGCTAGAATTTTAAAAGCTGGCCAATATACTACTACTTTCATCATATGCAAGGGCTGAGATCTTTGTTCATCTTGTATACAAATTTATCAAAATATTTGAAAAAAGGAGCCAAAGCCATCAATCACTTGACATCAGAATATTTTTAGTACTAGCTATGGCACTATGTATGGATAATATTTGTGAAAATTTTAGAAATATTGTCACAAAACAAACAAATTATTCTAAAAGTTCAATGTATATCTGTCATTGACTTAAAATATTTTAAATCATGAATAATGAAATCAAAACTGCTAATATTTGATAAAATGTAAATTTGTGCTTCATCTTACTTATAACATATTAACATAACTCACAATTTTTGACCAAAGTAATTAATTTTCAGGATTAAAATAACCTATCTCCTTTCTACTTATGATCAGGGTCTAATACATAAGGTTTAATTTCTACAAAAATTTAACGACATGTATATAGAACATATTCAACTTGTAATTATAAGCTAAAACTTAAAAATAAATCTAATTAGATGCTTTATTCAGCTTTCCACGTACATGTGCAATGATGCTTAATTCTTCATTTTAATGAAGCAAAATCTAGTTCCATAAATTTCAATGGTCCACAACCTCTGAGAAATAGTACAAATATTCTTTCACAATTACTGGTACACTAAATATTACTGGCAATGTCTCTTACATTATTAATTTGCTTAACACACATCTTTTCACTCCATATAGAAGTTTAAGTTCAATACAGATTCTGTCTCAGCTATCAGATCTCCAATTTCTTAGGGATGCAATATTAGAAAAGTTTTTAGCCCTCTATGAACTAGTTGCTTTTAGCATAAAGAAAGGAGTATGGGTCAAATGATTTGGACAGCTTTTACTACTGCTAAATTTCAATGAAAAAACTATACAGCATTTACATGTTGCATCAAGCATGGGCCACAATAATTGATCACATCCAGTACTGCTTTTTGGGGGGAGTGGAATACAAGAATACAGTGTCAGAGCAGCTATAGCACAGCTCTCTCTCTGCCTTTCTGAGAGGCCCCTTTCAACCCTTAACCCCACTTTTATGTGAAGTGCATAGAGTGAGTACAGTGGGTACATCCAACAATAGCAAAGCTGTTAAGCATACATCTTTTGCAGGCTTTAAAATCTAAACATTAGAAACATACCTCATTAGACATCTCTACTCCTCCTCTACCCAAATCCAATCTATCCCTTAGTCCTGTCATTTTACCTCAAGAATAAATCTCTCAAATTTATGTACTTTATATTCCTCCCTACATCATTACACTGGAACAAATTATAGTTTTTGCTGACCTGAAATACTACTAACAAATAAAGCCTTGCTTACCCATCCCCTAGGTTATACTTCAACATATCTGTTCCCTACAATTAGCTACAGTGATCTTTCCAAAATGCAAATTGAATCCTGTTCCTGTCCTTCTTTTCTTACCCAAAGCTACTCCCACAACCAATTTTTTTACAAGCCCAGTTGTCATGACTCCTAGGATCAAGAGTAGCACAGCCTGCTGACTTTTCCAGCCTCATCATATACCCTGTCCTCCTAATCCTCAATGCTCCAGCTCTTTTCACTCCTTTGTTCTCACTATAGTTTGTCGGTCCATCCTTCCTGCCTCCCTCCCTCCCACAGGAATTTGTTTGCTCTATTTCTGATGTAGAGAATGCTACCCCCCGCCACAGTTTAATCTTATCGATAGCTCAGCTCTCATTGTGGACATCAATTCCTCAAGGAAACATCCCAATCTTCCAAAACAAGAATAAATTCTTACAGCATTATACAGACCTGTGCTTCGTCAGCACTTATCCCCCTTGTAATCTTATAAGTGTGATTATTTGAGTAATGCCTCATGATTTACTCAAATATTCTCGACTAATGCGAGAAGTATGTACCCTTCTGTAAGAACAGAGCCTGTATCTATTTTTGCTCGCCACTGTAGTCTCAACACTTGGCATGATGCCAGACACAAACTACATGTCCAATAAGTATCTGATAACTGGGTATATGAATGAAGACAGCTGCAACTATTACCACCTTCAGGGCATAAGTCACATGAAAAATTCTACTGCTTTTCATAGGCATTTCATAATGCCAAGTTATAGCTTGCCTTAAAAATTATAAAGTTAAAACATGTTTTACTTCATTGTAACCAATACAAAGAAGTCAGCACATTAAGTACACACCCAGACAAACACTAGTTTTACAGAAAAAGACATCAGTATTTACAATAAATTACTGGGGAAAAAATAAAATACAATGTTTGTTTCAGGTGATAGAACATAAAACAAAGCAAGCAAACCCATGGAAAACAAACCTAAACTCAAAAATAAAAAAAATTTAAAAAACCCCACAGCCAAAACTGCTTCCTCAACTGTTGAAACATTAAAGAAAGAATAGCCAAATAATGGTTCTTGTTATAATTTCAAGAACAGCAAAATTTTTCATATTTTCTATATGGTGGATACAATACAAACACTAGATTATGTTTACAAACATCTAAAACTGAATCCAATAAATGTTATCAAGTATTATCACTCTATTTACCATTAAGTGATCTTCCAGCTCTGTCTTACTTTATTTCAAAGGGAAAACAATTCTTTACCTGCAACTCTTTGTAAAGATAACATATTCAAACGATCTAAACCCAATGGTCTAAGAAAGTACCTATGCTTTTAAGCTTCAGAATGAGTCATGTAAAAATATTTTTAGGGGATATAAATGTCACTGGAACCTACGTGGAAAATCCGTGCAAAAACCTTATTCAACTAATGAATCCTCCACCTGCTGTGTCAGACTATATACCAGATCCTGAGACTACAAAGGTAAGTCTCAAAACAATAACAATTAGCAGAAAGTTTAAGAGTTTTAAAAGAGAGTAAGGTACTAAGCACTGCTAAACAGTTTATATTTAAGTCTGACAACAATTTTATGAACTAGGTCCTCTTATTAATCCCTATTTTAAAGACATAGGAAAAGAGGCCGAGAGATTTTAGAGGCAGTACCAAGGTTAGCCCTTCACAACCACTCAATTGTGGAAAAACATCATATATAAGGGTTGAGATTTATAAACATATTTAAATGCATTTCATCTATTTCAATATTATCATCATGTATACATTAAAATTGTAGGAAATAGTCTACCTTAAAAAGAGAACTTTAATAGCATTGAACCACAGATTTTAAAATATTTTCAAAGGTGATGCTATAATTAAAATATTTTATATCATGTAAAATTAGATTTTTATCCTCTTTACAAAAAAGCTATCAAAAACTTATAAAGTCAATTGTTTTCTTGATAATACTAGTGATTTCTGAAAAAAATCAAAATGCAAAGCTCTAAAGTTGGAAAAGGTAAAGAAACTAAACCATGACAGATTTTGTTGAAATGATTCCAGAATTAGAACAGCAAAACAATATGGTTTTTAGTGATACTTTTTAAAATTCTGTAACAATCCATTTGTTAGTAGTAATAGACTGAAGTTTGCAAAAAGATCCAGACTAAATATGGACTTATATTACTTGTTTGCCTGATGTCACATTAAACAAACAAACATTCTGCTAGAAGCATACCTTGGCAAAAAATACGGTGAGGTGAGTTTCACTGCCAACAATCCAAATAGGGAATTTTGGAGATTTCAAGTAAGAACCAACCTAGAACAAATGTAGCAAAATAAAGCAAACAAATGAAAATTTTACTGCCTCTTAAATGTTTGCCCACAAATATTTGAAGCATAACTGAAATGTCCAATTTACATTTAAATGAATAATACATTGTGCCGGAGTGCCTTACCCATAGAGATCAAATGCTAAACATAAGATGAATGTTATAAAGACTAAGCTTTACATTGCACCTTGACATCAGGATAACAATACTATAGACTTAACACAGCTAGAAATAACCAGTTTAGCCCTATGAGTCATTCTCTGGTTTTGCTACAGTTCCTAGATAAAATGACCACTTCTAGAATTTCAGCTTGGCATCTCAAACTCTAAAACTATAAACTCGATGATTAATTACTTTATAAGGAAAATAATTATATGTTAACAAATGAGTATATTTTTGAATAAATATTTAAAAGGAAAAAGCTGTAAGAACATCTTTTCCCTCAATCTATGGCAATATTTAATATAATCTCTCTTAAGAAACATTTAAGAATATAAAAGAATCTGTTATTTGACTCTTCATGAAGAAGGTGAGTTCAAGGTTTTAGAATATGAACAAGGCTCTTTAAAATGTATAAAAAGCCACACTTACAGGCTGCCTTCAAGGTTATATATTTAATCTATCAATACTACAGTACCAAAAACTTGAGATCATCTTTGTATATGCGTGTAACTGAGAAAAAGAAAGCTTAATACTCAACAAATAGAACAGACTTACAAAATCCATTATGTTCATTCCAATCAATTCTACTTTCTTATGAGGACAGAAAACTTAAAAATAACTAATCTTATCCATCAAATCTGATGAATTTTTTTTCCACACAGACTGCCTATAATTGGGAAATTCCAAGTGGCTATTTGCAGTGGTCAGGGCCAAATATTCTTTCCTAATCAGCCAGCAGCCCCTGCTTCAACTCACCCTGGCCCTGTGGAATTTATTCTTATCACTAGGAGGGAAGTGGAAAATAGGAATTCTTTTACATTCATGGATAGGAAAACTAGCATCTTCGTCCTATGATGGGAGGGATGAGTTGTAACAGATGTGCTAATATGGCAGTGTTAAGCTAGTAGAGTAGGAAGAATAGTTTGGGGACAGCAGAGAAGAATTAAAAAAGAGGAAAAGCTCTTGATCGCAGTTTCGGAGCACAAAGGGATTTTAGAGGTGAGCAGTGCACATCCTTCAATTTATACATAAGGAACCTGAGGAGTTCACAGGATCCATGCCTGTTCTGAATTCAATCAACTAACTACTACAGCCAGAATTAAAACTTAGGTTTTATGACTCTTACTGTGGTGGCTTTCCATTACATCATGCTGGGTGGTGAACAGTTTGGATATTGTTTAACTTCTCTTTTAGAAAAAGTGTGTGTATGTAAATTAAGTAAAAAAAGGTCAGCTTTTATAGAGTAGGATCAAACAGTAAATAAATGCTAAACTCATGGAGTGTTTTTAATAAAAATAAATTAATTGAGTACATAAACAGTAGAGTCACTTGGGAAAACAGTTTGACAGTTCCTCAAAAAGTTAAAAGTAGAATCACCATATGACGAAGCAATTTTATTCCCGGGTATACACAAAGAGAAATGAAACCATGTTCACAAAAAACTTGTACATGAATGTTCATAGCAGCATTATTCATATAGCTAAAAAGTGGAAAGAATCCAAATATCTGCCAACTGATGAATGGATAGACAAAACTGGTATTATCATACAACAGAATATTATTTGGTCATAAAAAGGAATGTGGTTCGAATACACGTTAAAACACAGACGAACACTGAAAACATTATGCTAAGTGAAAGAAGCCAGAAACAAAAGGCTACATACCGTATGATTCCATTTGTATGAAATGCCCAGAAGAGGTAAACTACAGAGACAGAAAGTGTTTGCCACAGGAGGGGGAGAAGGGCAAAGTGCTTGCTAATGGGTTTAGAGCACCTTTTGAGGGTGAGAAAAATCTTCTGGAATTAGATAGGGTTTGCACAGCCTTGTGAATATACTCAAAAAGTACTGAATTGTATACTTTAAAATGGTGAATTTTATGGCAAGTGAATTATAAACTTGGTTTTAAAAAAGTGCAGAGTCAAAAGCAACCACAGCCACCTTCTGTGATGGGTTGTGTGTAGGGCGGAGTGGGTAGAGCATGTGTGAGCGAGAGCGCTTCACCTCGTTTGTACTATGAACATACGCGGTCAAAAGGATGAAAATGTTAATTTTTAAAGGGCAATTTGCTACACTATCAAAGAATGAGGGGTGATCAGATTTACAAAATTAATACAAGCACAAGTATTTCCGTAATGGTATTTTTCTGAGCATCTAGTAAAAAATAAATGTAAGAAGTATATGGAATTTGAGAAGTTATATTCAGATGAACACCATAGTAATACAGTTTTATAAAAAATGCTGTCTTGACTTAGTTTTGAAGCCCTAGCTAGAGGCTAGTTTCCTTTAAAATGACAGCCAATCAAGTCTGCACCCCAACCATTTCCTTTGTAGGTCTCCCACACTCTAGGATCACTCTAATTGCCCTAGGGTCAGGTACCAGAAAACTAAGTAGCCCCTAATCCCCAAGGCCCACCAAAATTATTCAAATCAGCCAATCCACAGGGAGCCCAAGCAACCCACTAAGCCCATCCCGCCTGCCATATATAAGCTGCTCCTACAGCTCCAGCTTGCTGTTACCCTGTACCCAGATGCCATCACTTGAGTGGCCCTCCTGGCAGCCCTCTCTTATTTCCAGTCGTAAGTAACAGTTCTACCTCTCAGGTATCCAAGTATCAGGGTGTTGTGTTGTGTAATTAAAGGAATGTTTAAATCTTATTTTAAAAATGTAGTTAACTGCTACAACACTAGAGCAATATTAAGAATATATGTAAACAAAAGAATATATAGCAGCTATTGACTTCCCACTAAGATCTTGAGGGGGAAAAAAGACATTCTTCTGTTGTACCTAACAGTTAAAGAAAAGCAAAAGCACACATTTAGAAAACCTTATAAATCTGGCCAAAGTGTCCATTCATTCGTTCAACGTGTATTTATAGAGCACCTAATATATACCCAGCAAGACAAGGTCCCTGCCTTTAAAGAGGGAAGACAACAGAAAAACAAATTCAAAATCAGAGAGTAATTATTCCTGCAAAACACTGGGAAAAAGTAACTGAGGGAATGGTCAAAGGTGACAGGATACCAGTGTGGCTGGAGCACAAAAATGGAGAGAGCAATGCAACTGAAGAGACAGGGTCCAGACCATCAGGATCTCATAGGCTACAAGGTAAGTATTTTACAATATGAGATCTTCACACCCTGGTCTCCTACAAAACACACGTATGTGCATACACACACACAACTTTTTTAGGACCTATGAATGTGTGTGTTAGGGGGAAGGGGACGCAGTTTGATTCTCTTGATTGCCAGGCTGTCTCAGAACAGTTTTATCTTATATAATTAAAGTCAGTGAAAAATGAAAGCTGCTGCTGTTTAACAATGTGATCATTACTAATGCATAAGGGCAGCGCGAATCCTATTTGGTTATCATGGCCACGTCCCACATACATGTCAAGTGTTGTCATGAAAGAGGAATGGTGTCTGACCAAAAAGAAAGAAAGAGGGAGGACAAGACACTGCTACTGTCATTAAAAATAATCACTACCACCAGAACTACAGGCACTGCCATGGAACTACCATTCTGAAAGAAAAAAGAAAATTAAATCTACTTCTTCTTTCTTCAAAGTCATATCTGATTAAGTACAAATCATTAATGATTTAAACCCCATTTAAAACTATTTGGAATACCCAATGGTTATTTCAGATCGTGTAAGAAGTCAATGAAACAAATAATAGTAATAAATAGGAGTTGCATGGCAGTTCCTAATTCTTGCACATATGTTAAAGAGTTTAATGTTGTAAAATGCTTGAAATTTTATTTTTTTACTGTAAAATCATTTTTCAGATGGAATACATGAAAGTTAGAATTTCAGGCATTTAGCAAATTCTTTTTCTTTGCCTGATAAAGTATTACCAGTTGTTTCAGTGAATCATTCTCTTTGTTACTGAAAAAACATTGCTTTCTTTTTCTTCAGTTTGTATTTATAATCAATAATAAATGTCTCTATTTTTATATATTGTTTTGTACTGTGTTTTCCCTCTCAGCACCCCCAACCCCCCAAAGACAATGGACCTGGCACAGGAAACTCAGCATGATCACCCAGTTTATCCTTAATAACCATCAGTTTAGGGTGGGAGATCATGAAGGAATTGAAGAGAGTGGTATAAAATAATACTGATAAGCTAAACTATGCTGCTATACGAACAAAAATAGTATCCACAATAGTGGATATGTGAATAAAAACCATTCAAAGTACCTTAAAAATCAATTTACCTTACAGTATCTTAAAGCTTCCATTAATGTTAAGAATCCTACAGCTGCTTGTTCATGTATACCAAGAAGTTCTGCGAAAAATAAAACAAACACATACTCAGCATTGTATTAGTATATATAAATCTGGAAAGTACTTATATGTATATGTGTGTATAAATATACATATTTATTGTACATCAAAATATTTTTTACCCCAAACCATACTTTAAAACTTAGCACGTATTTATTGTCAAATCTTATCATCATCATACTACTACTCATTATAAGATACCATTAGATTAGGTTTGTGATGGGTAAATGTGATGCTTCAGACGTACATGTATTTATAAAACTTTGTATTAGAAGTGAATGTTTTTAATGAAAGAATTTCTTCCCTGAAATTGAGAGAATTATTGGCAAAAATAAAAGAAGAAAAACAATAATGTCTACGTGAAAGGGCTAACTTGAACTGACTTTGGAAAAACAAATGGATATGCTAGTCATAATTAGGGAACTATATCGCTGGATAGCAGTAGCCCCATTTGCACAATACTTAAAACATGGACATTTAATGCTATGCCTCTCTCCTGTAAATAAACACAGGCAGTGTGCTTAAGAATGAGAAAATAAAGATGAATTGAAAATAGTCTCTGCCTTACAAAGGCTAAGAGTTTACCAAGGGAGACGGATGAAAAAAATGCGTACGCTCTCTCTGTGTGTACACACACACAGACACACACAGTGGTATGAGAGTATCTGCTCACGGTGTTAGATAAAGTTACAGAAATGGTAACACTTAAGTTGAATTCTGAAGCATATGTAGGAGTTTTCCAGGCCAAAAAGAGAATGAAAAGAAAATTCGAGACAGAGAAAATAAAAAGGAGGTACGAAAAAAATCAATGTATAATACATAAGGAATGAAGAATTTGTCAAAGCTTCCTTCAACATTTCTAGGCTGAGGATCTGATAAACAGTGATAGAAAGAATTAAGAAGTATGTTCTGGAGTGGGGTGAAGAGAGAACGTGAGTTTGGTTTTAGAGAAGCTAGGATTGAGGTACCTTTAGGAGTTCTAGCTAGAGAGGGATAAACGACCCGAAGTAAGGCTCAGGAGCATAGGAGATAAAGGTCAAGGTTGGATGTAGAGATTTGGAAATCACTAGCACAGAGATAAGGGTTAAAGTCACAGACGTGGATAAGCCAGAACAGACAAAACACAGAGAATGAAAAGAGAAGAGAATATTTCACAACAGAGGTGTAACTGTGATAACAGAATCTTCTCACAGACTAAAGCTTTTAGCTAACATAGATTAAGTAGAACTGTAATAATATATAGGTCCATACACATATCTAAAAAGCATTTTTTCCTGGTTAAAAATTATGTCCACTGTAATCACAATGTATATATAATTTTCTATCCTGTTCTTCATCTGGTCATATTTTTCTATTAGGATATTATATTTTCTTTTTTTTAGAATATTGTATTTTCTTATGAATTAACATAGTGAGAACATTAACTCAGTTATTTTGGTTGTAAATATTTTACTATGTATCCTTAGGTACAACATCCAGATGGTGTAAGTCAAGAGCTGGTAGTTTAACTTTTTGCACTTGTAAATCCAGAATTAATAGAAGGCACGTATTTTTGTATTTTATTACTAACTTCTTACAGGTACAGATAGAGTGGAGCAATGGTTCTTAAATTGTGCGTTAGGACTCTTCGGGGTCCTCAGGACCCTTGCAGAGACAATGTGGGATCAAAATGACTTTCGTAATATGATGTTAAATTGCCTTTTTTACTCTTACTCCCTCATGAGTGTACAGTGGAGTTTCACAGGTGTTAAATGATGTGTTGTATTGCAACAGACTGAATTCATAGGCAGATATGGAGATACAGTTGTCTACTAACAAGCTAGAAATTAAAAAGAATTTGTAAAAATGTACAACAATGTCACTCTGCATAATTTCTTTTGGTTTTGGAAATAGTTATTTTTTATTAAAAATGTTATTTATATTAACAAGTAATGGGAATATTATTTACTTATTTTTTATTTGTACAAATATATGGGATACATGAGAAATTTCATCACATGCATATAATGCATAGTGATCAAGTCAGGGTATTTAGGGCATCCATCACCCAAATACAATACATTTTTATTAAATATGGTCATCCTACTCTGCTATAAAATATTGTATTCCTTCTTAGTGTCTTTACCCTTTAACCCAATTATTCTCCCTGTCCCCTGCCACGCACCCTTCCCAGTCTATCTTTCCATTCTTGAACTCCATGTGATCCAATTTTTTAGCTCCCACATACAAATGAGAACATATGACATTAGTCTTTTTGTGTCTCGTCAATTTTTAGAAGTATAAAGGGCATGAAATCAAAAATATCTGAGAATCTTTGGATTACAGCATTCAAAGAAAAAAGGGGAGAGAAGTAAAACAGCCCAAATCAGTTGAAATGGATACTTTATACTTTATAGTTTTGTAAACTTTTCCCTCCCTTTCTTTCTGAAAAGTAAGCAGTACTCAATGTTTCCATGTTAAAAGAGGAATACAGATGTTGGGAAACATTTTCACAATTTAATTTCTAAAATCAATTACTACCACCTAGTGTTACAATTAGATACTACATCATGTATTTCCCTGGAATTTTGAACAAATGTCTAAAATATTTATAATGGTATCATGTTATTAAAAACAGCAAACTAGCTATTCATAATTCTTGGGTAATGAATTATTCAGATTTGGTCAGTAATCACATGGTTAGGCATCTAGTTTAAATGAAAATATTTAAAAAATGTATTACACCTATTTCCTCAAACCGAATATATGTAAAATTTTTATCTTCTTTGATAAGTTTAAAGTGAATTGTTACAAATATTTTTATGCCAAGCTATAATACAGAGAAGATATATCATTCTCATATTACAACTTACAGAATTTATTTGTATGAGATAAGTCTCACAGAAGTCTATTTATAGGTTGACTAACCCTAATCTGAAAATCTGAAATCCAAAATGCTCGAAAATCTGAAATGTTTTGAAAGCCAACATGATGCTCAAAGGAAGTGCAACATTTCCCTAACTTCCTCCTCCCCCTCCCCTTTCCCTTGGTCACCATTCTACACTCTGCTTCTATGACTTCACCGTTTTTGGATTATCTGATTATATTTTAGAATTTTCTGTCTCACTTTATTTTCTTAGCCTGTTTAAGATTAATCATGACCAGCCCCCATCAATCCATATCTGCTTAAGACAATGAGACTGACCGTGTATGTGTTTGTGTGTGTGTGTGTGTCTGTGTGTGTGTGTGTGTGTATTCAGAGTTTTATATTCTTGAGTACTTGGGTTTGCAACTGAATAGTTTATTCCTCCACTATTAACTATTACTTCTCACTGCTGGCAGGGTATCTACAGAAGTCTCTCTTGGACCTTTCAAATTTGATACCAACTTGGAAATGAGATAACTGTGCTACATTTATTTACCAAACATACCCTGAGTGCCAAGCACTGAAAAGAACAATGCTAAGCATAGTGCAGAAATACAAAGACGAGGACGACCAGATCCTCTCAAGGGCAGTTTGGTAATAAACAGCAAGAGACAAGGCAGAATGTGGCAGCAGCTCTCTTGGAAGGGATGGCATATGAAGAGGGCATTGAAGGACTGGACAGGCATAGATGGGAGGGATGTAATAGTGTGGGTCTTTAGGCACACGGACTGGCATGGACAAAGATATAGAAGCAGCGTAATTTTGCTCAAGCCTAAGTTCATGATGGCTGAAAATAATACATACTAAAGTTTCAAAATGATCTTAAAGTTTAGATTCTCTTATTTTCTATGTATCATGTGTTTGTCAATTTTCAATTAACTATGCCTTGACTGGCTGCAATATTGATTTCTATTTACCAAAAAAAAAAACACCCACAAAAGACAAAGAAACTTCCGGGCTTCTCAATCACAAGGGTTGACACTTCTATCCCCATCCCATAAAATGAAAAAAACATTAAAATTTTAAAAATCATCAAATAAACATACAAAAATAAAGAGTATACAAATACTGAAGGATTCCTCTGAGACACAAAAAACACCATGGGAAAAACTGATCTACAGAAAACCAACATCAAAGAAAATTTCAGCTCAAAATACATGCAGTAGTACAAAATGAAGACAGATGGAATGTTGACAGGAGAGAGACCACAAAAAGATTTGCAAGCCGTGTTAAGGAGTTTGGATTTTATTTTAAGTGCACGGGGAAGCGAGACATGGAATAGTTTTAAGTGATAAAGAAACACGATCTGATTTAGTTTGAAAAATAACACTCTAGCAATTGTTAAAGACAGAGAGTGGGCAAGAATGCCATTAGGGTAATTAGCTCTATTGTAGTTTATTTCTATTCTCTCACAGAAGCAAAGATGGTTTTAACAGTTCAGGCAGAATTAAGTATATATATTCAGGACCTATATAATCCATATGATAAAATGCTAAAGACTTTTTACTAAAAGGATGTACAAAACAAACTAGGAGACTTAATATGGTGAAGATACAATTTCCTCAAAATAATCTACAAATTTGGTGTAATCAAACCAAATCCTAATAGATTTCTTCAAACTTGAACTTGAAAAGCTAGAGGAAAAGTTCAATTGAAACAGAAAATGTAGAAATGATAATTTTGAAAAAGCACAATATCAGGAAATGTGCTAATAAATATCAAAGTATATTATAAAACTGTGACAGAATAGCTTCGGCATGAGAACTCACAAATAGATCAGTGTAATAAGAGTTCAAAAATGACTTGTAAATGTGGGGAAATTTGTTTTTTGATTAAAAAAGGTGTTTCATACCTGTGGAGAACTGACTAGAATTAGGACATTAGGTAATTCTTTAAGTAAAAAGATAGAGTTAGGGAACTCATACAACTTGTAAATAAGTAATCCAGATCGATTAAAAAAACACTAAAAAAATAAAGCCCATGAAAACATTTGAAGAAAATACTAGAGAATTATTAGCTTAATCTTGGGGTGGGAGAAACATAAAACTGATACAAGGGAAAAAACAAAACAAAGCAGATGCCATAACAGAAAAGATCAAATGATGTCACGTCATAAAAATGAAAGCCTTGGGTGTAATAAAAGACATCATTAGCAAAGTTAACAGGAGACAGAAAAGGCTAGGAGAAAATATTTGCAACAAAGATTTAATATACAAAGAGCTGAGAGAGAATTTACAAAGAGCTACTAGAAATTGTGAATAAAGAAAATAATTGCCTCACTGACCCCACAAAATGCCAGAAGGATAGGAAGAGGCAATTCCCAGAGGAAGAAAAAGCTGACAAACACTGAAAAGATGATCAAGGTCAGGCTCACTGGGCATCAGAAAAATGTGAATTAAAGCAGGTTATCACTTGTCAATAAACTGATGAAATGTTAAAGATTGGTAATTTTGAGTGTCGGCCTGGATGGAGAAAAATGGGAGAAAAATGGAACTCTCCTTTCTACACAGTCAGAAGTGTAAGTTTGTACTTTACCAGTTGGTAAAGCAAATTTTAGAAGGAAATTTGGCATTATCTATCAAAATGTAACTTATGAGTGAATGTATGGACTGGGATTTCAACTCCTAGCTCTATAGCAAAGAAAAATGAAAACTATGTACTCACAAAAACGTGTACATGAACGTTCCTCACAGTATTCATAATGGTCAAGTGGAAACACTTCAAATCTCCATTAATTTGTCAATGAGTAAATGTGGTAGATCCATACAACGAAATATCCATCAAGAAAAAGGGGTGAAGTACTGGTACATGCTAAAACATGCTTAAATTGTGAAAACATTATACTAAGTGAAAAAAAAAATCACGAACAGACAAGTCTATAGAGAAAGAAAGTGGATTAGTAGTTGCCAGGGCTGGAATGGAAGGAAGTAGAGGAGTTACTGCTAATGGGAATGGGGTTTCTTTTTGGGGTGACAAAAATATTTTATAACTGACAGTGAGTAATGGCTGCATAAATCTGAGAACATATTAAGTAACACTGAATTACACATTTTAAATGGGTGACACACACAGAATGTGAATATCTCGATAAAGCAATGAGTAAAAAAAAAAAACACTTAATAGATGCCTAAATTTTTAATACATACTCTACTTTTAGGCATCTATCCTATAGGAATTCTTAAATATATACAGAAAGTCTTATCTACAAAAATATTATAGCATTGTTGGTGATAGCCAAAAATGAAACAATCTCAATGTTCACCATAAGTAAACTCAAAGCAAAAGGCAGACCAGGAAAAAAACACATTTACTACATACAACAGATCAAGCATTGATATCCTTAATAAATGAAGGTTGGAAAAACATCCCATTTATCTTTCACTGAATCTGCTTTGGCCTTTCCTGGGTAACACATAATTTCCATTATCTCTCCCACTGCCAGACTAATAACTATTGCTAGAAAAGAAACCTAATCTAACTTTATTGGTTGGATCCACTCTAAATTAATCCTACTTAATCTCACCTAAACTCTCACTGCTGATGGCACACTGTAAAATTCCTCTCATAACCCCTTTGTTTACTTCTCCTTTGGGCATTTGATTCAAACCCTTTCTCTTCTTCATCTGCCTCTGACTTTACCTGTGTCCACTCACTCTCAGAAGAATTTGAAATCTTCAATTGTCTTTTCTCACCATACTTGTTCTTGTTTTAGAAGAACTGTGCATCTTTCCAAAGTTACTGTTACTTGTGACCCCATTTATAATCTCTTTTAATAAATGTAGAATTTTCTAGAAATAGAATCTCTCTTCCCAGCTCTACAAACAATATAGGAGACTTCTAATGCTTAAAACAAAAACTATGTATACCATCTCTTGGCCTTGTGACCAAACAAGACTTCTCTCTTTCCATCCTTTCATCAGCAAAATTTCCTTTCCTACATTGCTAAAATATTTACTCCCTATCATCTGGCTTCATCTCAATTGTTCTTCTAAAGCAAAGACCTTACTACTGCTAAAATCATAACCTTTTCTTAGTCCTCATTCTCCTTGAGGGAGATATATTGCATGGCTCATTCACTAACTCTATACACTACAGAAAAGAATCCTTGGATTAAATTTTCAATTTCAGCTTCCTCTCTATAAATGGGGCAACTATCTCCTTCTCAGGGATACTGTGAAATTTAAGTAAGATAAACTCCCACGTCATCTCACAGATTCTATTATAGCACTCAAGGCTCTGGAGTATAGTGTAAGAGGCAGTATATCATAATGATTAAGTATGCTGCCTGTGTGGAATCAGACTACTGTGGGTCAAATCTCAGCTCTGCTATTTACTAAGCTCTGTGAAATTAAGTAAGATACTTAGCCATTCTGTGCCTGTTTCTCATCTGTAAAATAGGAGTGATGCTCATAGGGTAGTTGGAATAAGGAAGTGAGAAAATGGGGAGGGAAAAAAGATTCATCAAGTACTTAAGAACAGTGGTTGGCACTGCTAAATAAACATTTGGCACTACTGCATAATGAACACTCTTAGCAATCATCAATAGTTACAACTGCCCTTTAAAGAAAACCAGACACTTGAGGGCAAAGATATTTTTCTTCCACCAAAACACACACAGGGCCTTTAAGTAACTTGCATTCATGTTTCTCATGTTAATTTGTTCAACAGATTTATTTGAAAACCTACTAGTTATTAGTACCTTAACCTCACATATCTAATTAGTTGCTGAATCCTAGAGATTCTACATTCCCATACTCTCTCTCTCAGAGGCAGAGTGGTACAGCAAGACAATGTGCTATGGCAAGGTTAGACGTTGGGTGTGATCGTAAGACCAGTTATTTCATGCCCCCACTATTTGATTTTGCGAAAATTACTAAATTATATAAGCCTCAGTGACGTTACAAAGATATACATTCATACGTGCTGCTTAGCACAAAGTACATAAATACCAGTTGCTCTTTTTTCTTCCTTTGCCACGTCTATTATTGTCTCATTGCTTCTCACCTGTCTAGGCACTGTGCTATAGCTTTCAATTTGTCATTCTACTCCAATACGTCCTGTCACCTGACAAATCAATGGTTTTATTTTACACGTCTTATTATTTCTCTGCTCAGTGCCTTCAATGACTTTCTTCCTAATGCTTACCAACTAACGTTTAAACTTCTTTAGCATTCAAGAGCCTCTGTGTTCTTACTCAGATTATCTTTACAATATTTTCTTTTCCTTCACAAATCCAGTGCTCCAGCCCTGGTTCTCAAACCTGGCTGCACTTCACAATCATCTAGGGAAATTTACAATTATATGCCCAGGACCCACCACCTAAAGATTCTAATTTAATTGTTCTCAGCTGGGGTCTTGCTCGCCAAGTAATGACGTGTAGTCAAGGTTAAGAACCACGGCTCTATTTGGACTGCTCTGCCTCCCTGTCCCTAAACACAACCTGTACTTTCCCCCAAACGCCGTCCTGCTCCATCTGGCCCCACTAAAATGTTAACTCCTAAAGTCTCTCTGCTTACCCCAACATAAAAGTAGCAGCAAGTTTTTTCCTCCCTCTGAACATCTGTGGTACTTTTCTTCAATGTGTTTCATTCCATGTTGCATCACAGTTGTTTGTGTACATGTTTTGTTTCCCTATACCAGGTATGTAAAGCTTTTAAGGGAAAACTGACTTGTCCCTATGGGCCAGTCTAGGCGTTTTCGAAATCTGATCTTTATAACAACCCTTTGAGGAAGGATTATAAAGAAGGAAATAAGCTAAGAAAAGTAAAGTGACTTGCCTAAGGATTTTAAAACTAGTAACTATTTAATTATAATTTTTCTTTCTATGTTCTATACCTCCTAGTATGTTGTCAGAGTAGGAAATAACTCCAATACACAGGAAATAGCAAGAACAGAGGCCAAGTGGGTCAAGAGATATCTCAATGCAAGTTCAGCAACACCCAGGTATTTCTTCCCTAATCATCTGAGATGACGTAAGATACCCCAATGCCCAGGAACCACTGGGAGAAGAAAGAGAGTGTGCAGGAGCCATCATGAGAAAGAGGAGACACTAAAACCCTGCATATTACTCAGGAGAGACTGAGACACCTTCCACTGGCAGCATTAAATGCTTTCAGCTATCAATGAGAATGGGAGTTCAAGAATAGTATGAGCTCAATTTCGCAAAGCAGAGCAAGATAACTTGCACAGATTTTTTGTCTGTGAATTTCACTGTTTAAACTTTGACCTTTACCAGAAATCAGCAAAACTAGGTTCTTATTCTAACCTTACCACTAAATGAGTAATTTTGCATATATGACCTAATGTAGGAGGTGAAGTTAGTTCTTAAATTCCTTAAACAGTAAAATGAAGGGCTGAGTCGTGTTATGGTGCTTTTTAATTCTGAAGTTCCATAATTTTACTGATTTTTTAAAATATTATACCCTTTCATGTTTGTGAACTTTATGTATTTTTAAATTGAGAAAAATTCAAATGTAAGATCAAGAATTACTTAACACATTGACTGCCACTTGAGTTGTATTTAATTCAAGCTAGTTTTGAGCCTGGGGGCGAGTGAAGCAAAACCCTGTAGTTGGTTCATGAAAATTTTACTTTTTGACGTTCTTACTGTTACAGTTAATATTGACAATTTAATTCTAAAAACGTGGATTGCATTGCATGTAACTCACACACAGAAAACAATAAAAAACAAATTAGAAAGGATGGTTTTAATAAAACACCATCCGTGGCCCCAGGGGAAAAAATTTTTTTTCTAGTGTGGCAATCAATGTGTTAAATGGGAGCAAAAAGTGATAACGATTACTTTCTTAGTCTTAATATCTGCTCTGTCATTTGGTGACAGTTTTATCTAATTATAAATTAGAAGAAATTAGAGAATAAATTGGCCTGTGAACTATGGGAATGTCAGTAAGCAGTACATAGTCATTTTTCAATGTAAGTTCCATGGGTAAATAAACTAACTCCGACTGAACCAGTAATAAGCTGAAGGAAGTTTTATTCAGTTTTTATCAGCTCACCTTAACTGAATGGACTGGACAAAATGTGATTCATTTCAATGTTCCTGAAAACATAGGAAGCTACAGGAAAGATATAACTGAGACCAGAAATGGAAGTGATAGTGGAAGTGTTGGTAGTTTAAAAGTTTCAGGTGACATTAAATTTGCCCCGCATTTTGAAGGGAATGATGCATATTAAAAGCAATATAGGAAAAACCACTAGATTATCAAAGAAAATATTTCAAATCATAATATTTTGTACTTGTCCTCAATTTTAAGCAAAGAATGAAGTAGTATCTCTGGATAAATACACACTGTGTTTATATATATTAAGAGATCTATGTATTACTTTTTCTAAAGAAGTTAGTCCTACAAGCCCAACTTTCTGCCAGAGAAAATGGAAGGCTTGAGAAGTTAAGTAACCTGACTAAAGTCACATATGATGTGATATTAAGGTTGCCTGGCTCCAAAAATCTATGTTCTTAATGTTAAGGTGCATTGGAAACTGTAAAGGATTCTTTTATTAGAAAGCACTTATCTCAACCTCGAAGTAATGTACAGCCATTAAACAGATGAAAATCAACTATATTTTACTGACATATTAATCATAAAAGAGATAAACACAACAAAGTATATACTTACTCATTCCTGAGCATTCTCTATCACCATCCCATACATTAGAAACAGCATGTCCCGTCAGTAGGAGGTTAATTAAACTTTGGCTATGAATAAAAATTAAAATTCAATTACAACATAATAAAACTAGTTTTGATTTATAAATCAAGTAATTCTTAAGTATAAAGCAATGGCTTTTTACATTAAATTATATTAAGAAAAATTAAGTTATGTTGTTTAAGAAACAAAATTAGGGAAATTTTATATATTCAGCCTTGCTCAATGTATCACTATAATAGTATCTACTGTACATATTCATAAAAATTTAATAACTTTATTCAAGATATCATATGTAAGTGGATGAAAAAAATTAATGACACTTAGACTGATAATTGACTTAATATATATAATCATCTTTAAAAATAAATATATAATTGTTAATATTTTGTCTTTGATGACAGATACGAATTTTAACCTCTGAGGCAGAACGATCTTAAAAGAACTCACGTATTAGAGTTAATTATCACTGTTTCCCTGATTTTGGTACAAACAGCCATAAAAGGGTTGAGGGGGAGGGTAGTCTCAGAGAAAAATGGGGAAAATTTTTCCTCCTAAGCAGAAAAGCATTTACAAATGGATATGGATACACTTATTTCTAAATCAAAATGAGTACATTTCATCTATCAAAAAAAATCATAAACAAAACATAAAGCAGAATTTGTTAAAATACCTCCCCATAGTTATTTAAAATATTTGCCACAATAAATACAATACATACATGAACCTAAACTGGAAGTTAACATTTCATACCTAAAGCAAGCAATGCATAAAACACAATACTGCTCAAATCCATACTTTATGCTGTCAACACTACTCACAAGCAAAATCGCCTTACTCAGTCATGTTTTATCTAAAGTCAAGTTCCCGAAAATTAGAGTCCACACAAGGAGATAACAGATTTTAGTTAATTACCTGCCATGTCCATATACAGGATCTATCAAAGGTTCACTTGCATCTTCAATTTCATTTTTTATGTTTTCTATGCCCTAAAGAAACCAAGAATTCATTGGTTTATTTTAAAGCAATGAAAATTATGGCAGTTTAAAAACTGACCAGTTTGTGCTATAATTAATAAAACACAATTACTGAAGTAACTGTTCTTCCAAAGAATCACCCAGATTTGAAGTGGGGGTGCATTTGAGATGATAATTATAAAAAGTACTTCTTCAAACATCTTTGATTTTCTTTAATGGGGTCTGTATAAAGAACGCAAATGGGTAATAGATCTAATATTGGTTAAAAGGGTGGAGATAATATTTAACTTTCAAGAGAAGAAAGAAAATTAATATAAAAGCTAACATTCATTTAACTTTAGGCTAAATTAAAATGTAATATACATGATAAGGTAACTGATTTTATTTTCTAGGTCATGCAAAAAACGTATTGGATATCTTACACACAGAGATGAATTTAAATATGCAAAAGATATAACTGGTGCATAAAATGGAAGGTTTGCTTCCGATTATACTTTCTCACAAATATTAGTAATTAAATGTGTACTGACAAAATGAAATATAAATTAGGAGGGCAGGAAGCTTATTTTCTTAAAAACCAATTTCCTGATACTTTTTAATCCTCCAAAAGGGCATCCAACTCCCAAAAGTTCTAGATACTGGGTAAGTACAAAAAGACCTAGGTATTTTAACCTCATCAACTCCAAAATGACAAATAAACTGCCATTCATTGTGATATTCACCTAACTTTGACCATTGGTTCTACCAGATAGGACATTTCTAAGGATTACACAGATGATTAACCAATAATCAAAATATTTAATGATTGCCTAAATATTTTGGAGGAAAACAAAAAAGTATAAAATCTTGCACTTGCCATCCTTATAAACAATACAGAGCAGGCAAGTGACACAGTCACTTTTGGTGGGGGGGGCTATCATTTCGAAGACCAGCTCAAGAAAAAACAACTAGCATGATGACTTACTGGCTGTAAAGAACAAGAGACAAAGGAGGTAGCAAAGGTTCTGAGCATTAAAAACTGGGGAAATAATGGTCAGTCAGTCAGGAAGAGCTCATAAGAAACCAGTCATCTTAGATAACACTGTAACTGCTATTTACGACCTCTACACAACTACCAAGTACTTTTGGTTCTTTCTCTTATTTGTTTTGGTTTATTTCACTTATTGTTTATATTTCTAAATACGCCCCCCTTCTGTTCCATTCCCTGATCACTGCCCTAATTTAGGTTTCACCTATTTCAACACCCACTTTTCCAGTTTTCCTAACTTTAGTCTTATACTCCATACACCAACTCCCTCCAGCACAACTCTTATCCCAATTTAAGGAATCTAATCAATAAAAAGCTCCTGTCACTCCCTTGTTCAAAATTTTTATTGTGTTCCAATTTTGAGCAGATGAAATCTAAAGTGTTTTTTGCACAGTATACAAGGGCCTTCATATCCTGAGCCTTCTTTATGTTAAGTGCCTTGTTTCGTTTTCCACAATCTCCCCTGTAAGTATATTATGCTGCAGTAATGCAAGCTACTTATAGCTCCCCAAGCCTGTGTCATATCCTCAATCCTTTATGCTTTTATATTTGCTGTGCTCACTGCTTGGAAAATTTTCCTACACTTTTCCATATAGAAAACTTTCATTTTTCATCAAGTCTGTATATCCGAATGGTCCCTATTACGTAAAGTCTACCCTTGATTCCACCCAATAAACTTAAGCACACCTTCTAGTTTCTCACCATGTTTTGTACTATAAAAACCAAATACCAAAAAACACCGCCATAATGGAATTATTGTGGCATTTTTTTTTCAAACCCTAAACAGAAACCACTTTTATTAAAAGGCGAAAGATTTATACGATCTGAAGAGAAACCAGAGTATAGAAACCACTTTTAAAAAGTGCATTCCAGGCTGGGCGCGGTGGCTCACGCCTGTAATCCTAGCACTCTGGGAGGCCAAGGTGGGCAGATCGCTCAAGGCCAAGAGTTCGAAACCAGCCTGAGCAAGAACGAGATCCCGTCTCTACTAAAAATAGAAAGAAATTAATTGGCCAACTGAAAAAAAAAAAAAATTAGCCGGGCATGGTGGCACATGCCTGTAGTCCCAGCTACTTGGGAGGCTGAGGCAGGAGAATCGCTTGAGCCCAGGAGTTTGAGGTTGCTGTGAGCTAGGCTGACGCCATGGCACTCCAGCCTGGGCAACACAGTGAGACTCTGTCTCAAAAAAAAAAAAAAGTGCATTCCATATTATAAACACAAACTCTAACACAGAGTCAATATTCAATAAACATTGGTCAAGTGAAGGCAGTCTGATTTTAGACATGGTAGATCTACTAGGACACTCAGCGGAGACCAGAGGTTACTAGAGATATGAGATTGGCATTTGGGGAAAAAGGGTAGGACCGGAAGCATATATACTGGAATTAGCCACATAAAAGTAAGCTGAGAGAATGAAACATTCATAAAAGAAAAAGCATACAGGACCAAGGGAATAAAATTTCTGGGACATAAAAATTTAGAAGGGGAGAAAAAAGAGCAGGAGATAACAAGTAAAGAAGGAAATGAAACTATCAAAGAAAGTAAAACAAAAAAGAATCATGAGACATTATAGAAAGAAAACTCAGACAGTGATTTGTCAAAAAAAAAATATGCAGACAGGGGGTGGCGGTCAGAATGAGCTTCCAGAAGGGGTTAAGGGGTCAACTGCCAGACAGAACTAGGATCAAAGGAAATAGAACTCAGAAGAACTGACAGTATTTGATAATTAGAACGTTATTGATAACCTCTGTAATCCAGAAAAGCAGAGGTGAAAGTAGTTTTGGAAGTGGTTAAGCAGCAAGCCAGTGCTGAGAAAACAAATTAATTCCTTATTATCAGCATGAAAGATTTTTATTCTGAGATTTAGAAACAGCGTCAGGCATAAAATTACTCATCATAGCAGGGAAAACAGTACTAAACTAAGCTAACAAAAGACAGAAGCAACATCTTAAACAAACCTTTGTCAGTAACACAGAATACAGAAAAAGCAATACTCCAAATTTGTTTCCCCACATTGCATACTGGTCCAGGACGGCATCTTTTAATTCTGATAAACTGCTGAATGATCTTTTTCTGGGGGGAAAAAGAATTAAGTATTGGTATTACGATTAGATTGACTATATTCAGAAACGGGGAAATTTTTATGTTTTCTTTTACATTAAAACATACAAACAGGAAATCTTTGTCAGTTTCTCAAAATTTCAAACACAAATTTAGCCATTAATAGCAAAACATATTTCTGACAACTATCACTATATGTAACTCATACCATCAAGACAGAATTCCTACTTAGCAGGGAACATCTTCATCTCTTAGGCAAACTGTCTGGTACTAATAAATTCTTCAATAATACACAGTTATTTAAAGAATAGAGTGCCCCTCTTGTAAGAGGGATTAAGAACAAAGAAAACTTCATTTTTTAAAGCCTGGAAATTATTTAACAAATATCTGAGTGTCAAAGATAAGATATACATTTGTGGTTTCTTTAAAAAAAAAAATTAATGTTAAAGCCAAATGCCACCTATAATTCTATCAACATAGCCATCCTTACCTTTTATTTTGTAATAAAAAGTTTAAATGTTCTAATGAAAATATGGGCACTCAATAAAAATCACAGAAAGCACTTTTGGCAAATAAAAATTCTAACATTTAGCCCACTAGAAATCTTTATATTCATTTAGGACATAGAAACACCAAAATAATTTTTTTCACTGCAATAATGAAAAAGCTTTTAATGTTTTTTAAAAAGTATTTGAGTAGTTAATTTAGGAATAAGAATAATTTAAGCATACATTTACAAATTATTCTTTTTTTAAATTTGAAGGCAAATGAATCTTCAAGCAATGGATTTAAAATTAATGTTAAGTAGCATAGTACTATATAAAACTAAGAACCTTTCCATAGTATGAACAGACTTAAAATGGCAATGTGTCCACAAGGTAAGTATTTTAAATGTTCCAATGTTACTTACTGAATTAATGCATGAAATCGCTCAAAGCCAAGCTCTTCGACAGCCAAGGCAGCTATACATAAAAGACACTTTTCAGCACTACACATGGCAAATAAATGACACAAGATACACACAGCAGGCTGTAAATACTTTCAAGCAATCAAAATATTCCCTATTTCCTTACTCCCTTAAAATTCTCAGTTTATGTTCAACTTTACTACAACATGAGTGTATGTTTCAACATCTTAGTTACCGTGATTATAACTAAAATGGATGTAATACTGAGAATGTTGAAGGGTGATTAAATGAACATTTCTTTTCAATTCAGTTATGCTAGGATAGTTTATAAAATATGAGAAATTACTGATAATCAGTATGTCACACATCACTGTAATGTGCCCTGCACTTTGAAATAATCATTCAGTTGATAGATCTAAGTAAAATCATCATCATACTCTTCCTTATAATATAAAATCTTTAGGTTTAATGCTTAATTATTAAACAAATGTGTATAAAAAAGGCATAACACTTTTGAAACTACACAGGTTCAATGACAGCTTTAAGTTTGTTTCTTTGTTTATTTAACTGTTAAGAAATTTTCAGTAACTTGATTGTTTATTAACATAGTATAAGTATAAATTTAAAAAATCAAAAAGAATCAAAGAAAACGTTTCAATCAAAGATAATGTTTACTGGGCACTAAGTGCCAGGCCTGTTTCAAAATGCTCTACAAGTCTTACCTCATCTACTATTCAAAACCACCTCTTATCTCCATTTTAGAGAAGAGGAAACTGAGGCACAGAGACAAATCCTCCCAAGAGCACACAGCAATAAACAGAGGTGAGATTTGAATCTAGATAGTCTTGGGTCCAGGAAGATAGTGTTTACAGATATCACACATGAATCAAAATGCCTACTTTAATTTATCACCATGTGAACAATTTCATACATACTTTACAACAAATCTTACCACTTTCAAACATAAATTCTCACTACTGAGTTAAGGAAATTGATTCATTATGAATTCAAAATTAGAAATTTTTATTTACAATTTAAAATGTCACATTATGCTAGCTTTTCAAAGCCTAGTTTTAATTTTTAAGTGTTTCAAATTACTTTTTAAAATCTTTACAAGTCCAAATGAATTAAATATCGTTTGGTTTATGTGGGAAACAAACTGAAATTGAACCTGAGTATTCACTACTGCGAACAAGTGTGCATTACCAACAAGCCAAAACTATACACACCACATAAGCCAATGAAATTAATGTTTGTACAGAATGTCATATTAACAAGAGGGGAAGATACTTCACATTTAAAATTTCAGGCTAAAATAAAAATTCTATCAAATCTTTTCCAAATTGTATTAACTATTCTACAGTGTTTGATTATCCCAATAATTTTACTGGGTGCAGTATGAAAGTAGACATAAAGATCATAATTTAGAGAAAAGAGGCAAGCAAAATAAAAAGCTTAGCAGGCAGGGATGGTGGAAAAATATAAAACACAAGAAAAAGAACATAGCTGGGAATAAAGGGAAGAATAGGTAAAAATAGATTGTTATATGGAATAAAACTTTTAATGTAAGTTCAGTTCATTTGTCAGTATCTAAGTTAAGTTCTCAAATTTTCAGTTAACAAAATGTTTCAAACGTATACAATACTAAAAATATCTAAAATATGGTTTTATTTCATGTCAACTTTAAAAATGAGACAAAAGCTAAACTGGAAAATTACTAGAACATTTTCGGAGGGAATTCCATGCAATATGCCCCTCTAAATTAGGTACTGCATTATCAAACTTAATATGTTATGAGGCCATTGAAACCTAGAGCAATGTAACCCATCACTACAGAAATGTACAGCTTATTCCATGCTAAACACACAGTCTACTATTAAGATACTAACAAAAATGTTACATAAAAAGAGATTACTGTTTTCTCACATGTTAATATATACACTGGCTTTAAGCGTATATTCTTTAACACACCTTTAAAATAGTTCAACTATTTCTCTCTCAAAATGTTAATATCCTAAATAAAATTATTAAGCGTGCTTACATGCAAAGCAGTAAAACCTTGTTTTAAAACCAATTTTAATGACATTTTGGACTGTTATCCTTATGAATATTTTCCACTTCAAATGTCATTATCAACTCTAAAAATATGTTAAATTCTTTTTGAAAGGCTATGTTTGAAAGGTCTAAAAAGGAAATGTCATTCAACTGTTTAAATTTTAAAAATTATTTCTTGCAAATGTACTATTAGAATTGCCAGGCTTAAGGCAGTTTAATTGCAGAGGTAGCAGAGAAAAGACACTGACAACAAAGGGATATTTCAGCCTAGGGAGGCAACAGTGCCTTACAGATAATCCTGTATGGAAAGCAAAATGCATATCATAGGCAATTGAAATGTACTTTCTAGAAATCAGGTATGTAATTTCTTTAAAAAACAATTCCCGTAGAGATGACAGTTACTGGAATGTGTTGTAGGTGGAATAAGTCACTTATTCAATATAAGCACTTGGGATTACCAATTATCGAAAACCACCAACTAGCAAGATTATTCCCGAAAAGCAAATCAGAAAAAGCAACTCTTTTATATAGTTTCCATACCAGCAGTTGTCTCCATTTTACTAGTTCACTCTGCTGGTTTTTAGTTCAATGACAGAAGAATTTTCAAAGGTTGAAGAACAAAGAATATATAATTTTATGAATAATGAGAATAGCTATTACTTATTTTAAAGAGAAAAACTTTCAATCAAGATGGAAAAACCTAAGGCATAATGAAAACACATAATTTAAACTACCTTAAAATAAAAATCCAAAAGGTTTAGGAAGAAAAGAAACAACATGTAATGAAGGAAAATGTCCCTATCTTTGCTCTAGGAAGCAACTACGCATAAATTTAAGAGATTTTCTGAAGTCAAAAAAACTTTCTCCAACACCAAAGAAAACATTAATGTATCTGAAACTAAGGTATATAAAAATATGTTCTTTAAACTTTCTAAATAAGAGTTCCAAAGCTCAAAAGAGTTATCAAGCAGAACTAGAACAATTTTAAAAGTTTAAGAGATACTTTTTTGCAAAAATATCTTCTAGTAATTAAAATAAGTGAAAGGGAAATAAAAAATATTAAGGTTCAGTAATTAAGCTTAAGCTAGAAAAAAGATACGTTATGAAAATTTAAAACATATTTTCTTTCAAAATGTTCAATTGTTTCATTAAAACAAAGGTATAAGAAAGTACTTCAGGAAATAAAAATGTATCTTACAAGAATGTTCCACTTGGCAACTAGACTCTGCAGGACTCCCAGAAATACTAGCAGTTTCCTCAGTTGTCTTTCCTTTTAACCATGAAACCAAGCAGTATGATCCAGAGTTGTCACAACAAGCACTTTCTAAAATATCACATAAGGTATGACAAAGGAGTTCCTTCTGCTCTTCCTCTAAAAATAACCAAAGTATAAGTTATAACGGTTTTCTCTGAAAAAAAAAAATCCTGTCATGAATAACAACATTAAGAATGTATTAATTTAATGATGAAAACCAAGCATTTTAAGAATGAGGAAAAAACTAAACAGATTTTAAATTGTATTTTAGAAAAATGTGCTTGTCGATTAAAATATCACCAGTTTAAATAAAGCTATCAATTAGAAAAAGAATCCTGAAAAATGCAGTATTGAACATTATGAGAAAAAATGTGCTACTTGGAGTACTCTGACACCGACTGTCCCTTTCTCAAGCTGCAAATATACCGTTTAAGCCATTGATGGTCCCTTTACTGCAAAACCAAGCATAATGTAAAGGCCAGTTGAGACCTCTAATTTTTTTCCCACTTCTAAATTAGTCTAATGTCTTTGAGCACTCTGTCCCGCAGGGATAAGGATAACGAAATAACAAACTGTCAGCACATATAATACCACAATCCATTACATTAGCAGAGGCCATAGCGGTCATGCCGCGTAATAAAGATTTGAACGTTAGAATTTTATAGCAAACAGCACAAATGCTCAGATCATCTCTTCCTGAATCTTAGCGGCACTTTCCTTTTCAAACTGTATTACTCTCAAGAAGGAGTACCACTTTCTGAAATTTTCAAATAAAAGGGATAAGATGTGTATACATTCTATACAAAATTTTATGATACAAGGTGGTGTCTGTCTCTCCTAATGGATTAAAAGTTCTTTGAAGGCAGGAAATGTGCCATTCACTTTATAAACACCACAGCATTTATGATAGTTATGACAATGCCTTACAAATTTTTTTTTATCAAAGTGAATGTATTTGTAAGAAATATTGTAAATTTTATTAATAAAAGATTCATGTTAATAATAGTATCTCTTGAATAGTTTCTTCACTACTAAAACTTATATTGTATTTCAGCTATTAATTAATAAAAAAATGACAGATCCCTTAACGCTTAAATTCAAAATCATTAGTAGAGTCTATGGTCATGGTTTAGAATAGAAGCTGTTGTGTCCTTATTTAAAAAACTGGCAATTGTAATATATCCTACCTTCTTCTAGAAGTTATTGTGAGGTTCATATGAAATTGTCTAAGACAGATCTTGGTAAACTGTCAAGTGGAATGCAAATACTTGTTATCTTTAGGTAGCACCATACATCTGACTTAATCTTACTGCAGAAGCTAGGATAGCTTCAACTGTAGTTTAATTCAAAATTATTTGCAGTACATGCATTGTGTAAGGCATTATGCTAAAAGTATAGAAATACAAGGATAATCCTGAGTGCTCGCTCTGAGCTAAACAAAAAAAAAGAAACATAAATGACTGTTTTTTATTGTGTGCTATCATCTAACAGTTCTGGGAAATGGACCACTGTTTAGCAAGTTTTCAGAGGTTCTTCCCTTATATTATACTGTCTTATTAAATCTCTTAGTAAGAAATCAAATTTGGAAATATATATTTTAAAATTTGGATTTACTGTTCAAGAAATTTTCTGAAACATTTAAAAAAGAAGCCTCTAAAAACAAATCACATTGATACTTTATTTTTCATATATATATAATTTTCTTTTTTAGAGATGAGGTCTTGTTCTGTCACCCAGGCTGGAGTGCAGTGGTGTGATCATAGTTCACTGCAGCCTCACACTCCTGGGCTCAAATGATCTTCCCAAGTATCTGGGACTGAAGGTGTGTGCCACCGTGCTCGGCCAGGATAGATAATTTTAATTAAACTATTGCCAATGAATGCTATATAGGTCATCTTTAAAATAGAGGAAAGAGTAAAAATTTTAAAAGGCAGCTGCCATACCTGGACAATCCCGCCAAGAAGACTTCTCAGAAGAAAACAGGAGCTTCTTCAAAAGAAATGCCTTTATACAATTAAAGCAATAATTAGAAAAATGCATTATAAACATGTATCATTAATTTTAAGATGGGAAAAACTAATTTGTACCTCTTTTCTGATCGTTTGAATAATTCTACAAAAATTTCAAATGGTTTCCCTTCACATTCAACATGAACTGTGTATAGTTATTTATTCAGAATATACTACTATAAACTTAATTCTTCATAAAATTCTTCTTCTTCCACAACACATATTTTCTGACAAGTAGAAGAACTGACTCAAACACTTAACTGGAAATTACAGAAACTTACTGCTCCATTCACAGAGTGAAAACTCTAAGGAACAGGAACAAATCTGCATTTCTCTTAGATTTCTTAGGTAAAAAGAAATGTGAATACAAAAGTGGTTCTGCTCTCTTAGCTCTGGTTTGTGAGGCGAGAATACCACCATTAGAGTCATCATTTTATTATCAGGAACTCCTAACTTACTAACTCAAAAAGCCATAGGACTCAAAAGAAAAACATTGATTTTTAAACTTTCCCTCAGTCAACTATATTGCATTGGTTATTTCATAGAAAGTAGTTCAGCGTAGAACAGTGTTTCCTTCTCAAAGTGCAGTTCAAGGACACTTGCATCCTAGTCGCCTGACTAGCTTAAAATGCAGATTTTTGTGCTCCACCTATTAAACCTGAATCTCTAGAGGGCAGATCCAAGAAAAACAGTTTCCTATGATGATTCTTACTCACATGTGTTTGAAAGCATTAGTGTATATTAACAGATTAAGAGGACTGCTTTTATTCAGATAGCCCTAGGTTTGAATCCTGGTTCCACTATTACTAACTAAAAATAAGAGTACAAACTCAAAAACTTGCAGTGAAGATTATATGAGAAAAATCTATGTAATGTACTTAGCCCTGTACCTGGCACCAATAAGCAATCAATTCAAAGTATTTTAACAAAAAACTAAGTAATATTCTATAGCATTCACACAGGAATAAAATCTACAAATACTATAATCAAGTGTGTTTGATTTTTCCCCAAAATTACAACAACCATAAAATGAAGTATAACTACATTATAAAATTTTGGAAGTGAAATGGGGATATCCATTATTTCACCACTAATACAACCATTGTCAGCATTTTGATATACTTCCTTTCAGTCTTTTTTCTACATCTAATTTTAATTTTATAACAGGTGAAAAGTATAATAGGTATATGATTATGTTTTCCATTTTTCTGTTTTTCCACAGAATTCATAACTATAATTCTTAATCACTACTTGTCTATCAAGCTATTTATCAAAATTTAAATATGAATTGTTATTCATATTTAAATTACAGTATTGTACATTAGGTTGTTTGCATTTTTTTGCTACTTTAAATATATGAGCTTCTTTTTAAATATAACTTTTTACACATTAAGGATTATTTCTTTAGGAAAGATTCACGGAAGTACAACCAATGCACCAAAGAATCTGTATTATAGTTCCTACTGTAATGTAAAATTCCTTCCCAAAATCAAAGTACAAATTTATACTATTATAGCAGTATACAAGCATGCCAGCATCAGCCCACCCTTCCATGCAATGGCAATTATAATTTTATATTTAAAGATGAGAAAAAGTGAAAAATAGAATCTAATTACAGTTTCATTTTCACTTTCTTGGATTCCTAGTAATGTTGAGCATTTTGATTCTTTTGCTGTACGGAATAATTCCACCTGTTCTGACTGCAAATCTATGCCCATTTCACCACTGGAGTCTTGGTGTTTTTCTAACCAATTTGCACAAGTTCTTTGTATAAGACAGACAATATCTCTTCATTGCTAATATTCACTGCAGGAATTTCTGAATCTGAAAGTCATTCTTTACTTAGAGTGTTGATAACACATTAATTTTCAGTTTTCCTCTGGTTAAATATAATTCCAAGAATGTATTTGACATATGGTACAAGACTTAATTTTCCCCTCAAATTAACCAGTCACATCAATGGCACTTATGAAATTTCATTTTATTTTACCAGTGGTCTTAGTTCCTTCTTTATCATTATAAATTCTTGGTATATTGTTATGTGTAATAAGGTCTATGATTATATTATCTATTTGGTTCATTATTATGCCTATTTTTCTGGTATAGCGTCATGCTCAAATTTTTATAGTTTAAAAATGGACTTGCTCATTTCTCTCATTACTCTTAATAACTTAGTTTTGACTTTTACATTAAAATATTAATATAAACAAAGTGTGTTATTGATTTAAAAGATTTATCTGACAAAATAAATTACTATGTCAACAATACGTAAAGGTAGATTCAGTATTTTGAACATTGCAATTATTCTTTGTTAAATAGCACCCTACTTACAAAAATAACACTATTTTTGAACAACTATTTTTGAAATACATTGAATTTTATAAAACAGAAAACTCCAGTGGTATACCTTGCATTTAACTACATTCACAGACCATAAATAAAAATCCTACTGACCAAGAGGAGCAGCATTTATATAATCTAATTTACATATGCACAGAACAAAGAATCTTCAAATTCCGACAAGATTCCCACTAACAACCAAAATTTGCCTTTGTTACTCAACAGCAGTAATTACTAATTTATACTTAAATTTCAGTCTTTATATTTTGTAACTTCAAGGCAAGATTCAGACATTCAAATTTTTCATTTTTTAAAATAAGTCTACTAATGCAAAAAAAAATCAATTTTACTCTTTAAAAACATAAAATAATGACCCATAAAGCATATATTTTGGAGTCAACCATGAAAGGAGAGTTTTTTTTTTCCTTTAGAGAAAAACATTTTTAATAATGTAAATGTATGGAGCATAAGGTTTTAGAGACAAATATACTTTGTAGCTAACAGTTCAGGAATGCAAGCTTTACACCCAATAAATAATAGATATCACATTAAATATGTATTTTCAAAACATAATGATTAAAACAAATAATAAATTACAACTTCTTTTTTTTTATATATCAGTTTTAAAGTTACTGCCATTCACGGACATTGTCAGCATTATAATAAACTGAAAATTTAATGTTTGGTTTTACCAATGTAACAGTTTATAGTAATGAGCCTTTGAAATTCAAACACTGTAACACACTGAGATTCAAAATCAAATAAGGACACTAAAATAAACCCTATCTTTTGTGCAAAGAAAAAACCTTTGATTTTTGAAATTCTGTTTGAAATCAGTTGCTACCAATTTTATCTAGAAAGGCCAAAGCTGTAGCCTAAAACAGTAGACACTGCCACCTTATTTTTTAAAATTTTAAAGTTTTAGGCCATGAAAATATTAACTCATTTTCAGTATTTCAGGAAAATAATTTTTATAAACAAAAAAAATGAAAACAATACAAAATTACTATGATGCACCTATCTAGAGCATAAAGATTATTACTTAATAGGATCTTTGCATTAGAGAAGATGTCAAGATCAGTAATTCCTCATTTTCTGGAGTCAGGGAACACCTAATATTTTTCCTTCGAAATAAAAATAGTCAAAAGGCTACTACTATACAACTCAATATTTTGAAGTCATTTTTATTTTGGATATTTATAACAATTTGCATGAGCGAAAGAGTTAAATGATCACATTTCATGATTATATAAAGTACAGACATTAGAAAACAAAAAGTAGGAAACGTTTCAACACGTTCCTCTAAGGAGTTGGTAAAGGAGTCTATGTTACCTGAACAGGTGCAATAACAGCACAGGGGCCACCTTCAAACTGTTCTAATGCAGATCCCTCTGATTCACTAAACACAAACCCTAAAAATGAAAGTAGCAAAGATTAAAAATATAATTCAGATAGTAGCTAAGAGAATTTTTCATGTACTTTGCTTTGAGAAAGATCATTTATCACAATAACAAAATATCTGCAAGTCATCAGGTACAGTGGTTCTTAAATTTTGGGGTGGGGGGGTCAAGGAACCTTTCTAAAAGAGCCATGGAACCCATGCTCCCCCTCTCAAATGTAAGCGTCCACACACATAAACACACAAACACAAACACAGACACACATGCGCACAATTTTGTACTGAGGGACCCCTCTAGGGGGATAAAGTGTGGACTTAAGTGAAAGGATGCTAAATCTAACTTTTAAATAATTTAATTTGCTCTAAGGAAGACTGGCATACTGAATTCAAACAATTTTTATGACTCTTTCCATAAAGTATCTTTCTATCATTTCAATCTTTGAGTCACATTCTCTAAGCTAAAAATTAAGTAACATCATACATGGTAAATGTGCTGATATTGTCTCCATCTTAATTTAACTATCACCCAACCAGCATTGACTGATAGTAGCTAGTGGAAGTTCTTCTGACGGTCCGGAGCCAGGAGAATCCAGTTATTATCTGGATAACCTTGAGAAAATTATTTCACCTCCTTAGGCCTCAATGTTCTTAATGATAAAATGATCACTTGCAATTCCAACATACTAGGAACAAAATTCCATTAATGGTTACAATTCAACCACTCAGTCAAGTTCAAGTTAATGAACATCAGGTATTATACCAATCATCTAAGGTATATTCATGAATGACACAGTTTCTGGTCTGACAGAGCCAACAGTCCAGTGCAGGGGCACATACGAACACATATTACTAAAATAATGAATAAATTAATGCTGTAACAGAAGACTAGAGAGTGATGTGGACAAAGAAAGGAACGACTTACTCTGCCTGAGTTACATCAGAACAGATGACTTTCAGACTGATCTTGAATAGGACTTTGCCTGAGAGGCAAAAATGAGCAAATGCATCAGGTAAAGAAAATATGTTTATTAAAGGAAAAAGGTTTTGTAAGAGCCAGGAAAGCTTATGGATCAGAGGGAAATTTAACGTAGCTAAAGGGTAGTTTGGGCACAGACAGGAGGTGGCAAATGGGAGGAGCGCAGGATTACAGGAGGTTAATACTGCAAAGGGCTCGACCACGATTCACAAGAAAAAGTCTCTTAGTACAGTAGCAATGTGATCATACTGGGTTTTTTTCTTGTTTTAAAGGACCAGAATGGGGAATAGGTTGTTTCAACAGCCCTACAGAGATGGGGCTGACCTAATAAAAGCAACATTACTGTGGAGAAGAGAAACTATATTCAAACAATATTTCTGAGGTAAAATTAAGATTTGAAAGCAACATTACTGAGGAGAAGAGAAACTATATTCAAATGCTATTTCTGAGGTAAAATTCAGATTTGACGAGTGTGTGTAAGTGGGGCAAAGGCTTGGCACGAAAGAAGTAAGAGCTGCCTCTGATGTTTCTAGCTTGAGACACTAGATGACGGCAATTGAGACAAACATTGTAGAGGATCCCATTCCATCCCACCTCCTCTCTCTTTACCTTCAATCTCTCTCTTCCAAACTGCTTTAAACATGTATCTCACATATTTCAAAATGAAAACAAACAAACAAAAAAACCCTTAAGATTCTACCCAAAACTAACCAGGACTCCACCATTCTTGTCCTCTCAAAGCCCACCTAGTCACCTATACACACTCCATCTCAATTTTCTTACCTCACAATTTATTCAACCCTCAATGATCTGGTTTTCAATCTATGACTGCACCAACTCATTCTCACCCAGGTTCATCAGTGTCCAGTAGAAGCTATTTCTCAAGTCTTATCTATTTAACCTCCCCAAGAATCGCCTGAAATGCTGACCACGAACTTCTTCTGAAAAAAATCTTTGTCCCTTGGCTTTTTGATCTCTCTTGTTCCAAATCTTCCTTTTCTAGTTCTTCTCAGTTTCCTTGATCAACTCCTTTTAAATGCCAATATTCCCCAGGTCTTGGCTTCAGGATCTATGCTCTTTTTATTCTGTACATTCTTCCTGGGTAATCTCATCTACTCCCAGGATTTCCATTACTGGTTATTACCAGGTAATTCTCAAATATGGTCCAGCTCAGAACTCCAGACAGAGTCTAAATCCCTTTACACGGTCTGGTATAACCTGGCTTCTGCCTGTATCTCTTACTTCATCCTTTGTCACTCTCCCTCTTTAGACTCCAGTCATGCTGAACTTCTTTCTGGTCCTCAAATATCCCATTTTCTCTCCAGTTTCTTACCATTTGATGTTCTTTCTGCCTGCAACACCTGCTAACCTTTTCTCTGAAAAATCCTGACTTACTGTTTGGGTTTCACCCTAAGATAAAGTGCTCTTGGTTAAAGGCTCCCAGTCCATTTCTATCCCACCTCTCCTCCACCTTACAGTTTAAACCACCATCATCTCTCATCTGGAATGTTGTTAAGAGTTTCCAACCAGATCTTCCCATTCCTCCCTGCCTCCTCCCCAACATCCACATAGTCACCAGAGTTGCCACAATACCTTAGGAATGGAAATCAGATTGTCACAGCCTGCTTAAAACATTTCGCTGCAATTAGAACAAAACCCAAACTCTTCTTTTTCATGGCCTAAAAGACACTATATGATCTGTGAATCCAAATGACCCTCAGAGTTCACTCTTACCATCGTATCTGCAGTGACCTTAGGTCCTTGGAACATCCCTAGGTCTTTCCCCGGGGCCTGGATGCTTGCCTTTCTGTCTGTATGAGGTGCTCTTTCCCCTACTCTCTTCACATAACTAAATCCTTCTTATTCTTCAGTACTCCGTTTTCGGCATTAACTCATCAGAGCTATTTCCTGACAAGCCAATGTAAGTAGTTTCTCCCAGCATCCCACAGCACAACTGATACTTATCATAATCTGTAATTATTGTTTGTTTAATTGTTTATTGTCTGCCTTGCCTTACAGGTATCTTGCCGATTTTATTGACCACTGTTTTCCCATGGTATGTTGCATAGCTATTGCTCAATTAATGCTTGTTTGTTGAAGTTTTGGCAGGGAAGATAACAGGGGTGTTTGTTTCTAGGAATGCCAAGTTCAGTTTCAAAATGTGAGATAACCATTTGGCAACATTTAGAAGCAGGAGATACGGGTTTGAAGCGTAGGGCAGGAGTTAGGATTAGAGATAGCAATTTGAGTTATCCCAAACATGTCACTTGAAATGAATGAGAGCATGCGGAACAAAAATAATTAAGTTGGAAACATTGAAAAGTGAGCAGAGTCTGAGTCAGAAAACTAGGACTGACAAAGATTAGAGAGGTAAGAGTAAAACACATTAAATGAGGTCCCAGAAAGGAAAAAATCAGAAGAATAGTAAACTGTTACAAATGCTGCTGAGTAAAGATATAAATTAAAATACTGGATTAAGCATGTCACTGCCAATGCTAAAAAAAGAAATTTAGAGAGCTGAGGAGAGTAACCAAATTTTAAAGGGTTGAAGTATAATTCAGATTAGAAAGAGAAAAAGTAAAAGCAATCGACAGTCGGCCTCTATATTCATGGGTTCTGCATCTGTGGATTCAACCAATTGCCGATAGAAAATATTCAGGAGGAAAAACTGGGTGGGTCTGCACTGAATATGCATGGATTTTCTTGTCATTATTCCCTGAACAATACAGTATAACAACATAGCATTTACATCGTGTTAGGTATTGTAAGTAACCTAGAGATGATTTTAAAGAATACAAGAGGATGTATATAGGTTATATGCAAGTACTATTCCCTTTTATATCAGAGACTTGAGCATCCCAGCATCTGAGGATATTGGTATCTGCCAGGGGTCCTGGAACCAACTCCCCTAGGATACAGACAATTGTATTTACTAAATAAGTTTGACAGAAGGGAAAAAAATTGTTATTTTGTGGATTGAAGGGCTAGAGTTTTTTTTTTTTTAAAAAGGGAAAAGTGATTATATGGAAAAGAGAAATTCAAGGTCTCCAAGTCCTCAAAGAGACTTGAAAACTGAGAAAAGTTCTCAAATGTGGCCCATAGATCCCTGCTGGAAGTCCTAGAAACCCTCTCAGGGGGTGCCAATCTTCATATTATTACTAAGTCATTGTCTGCACTTTCCATCATATCGACACTGACGATGATGGTACAAAAGCAATGGTGGATTAAATTGCTGGTTTCTTAGCACACATCACGGCAGTGACATCAAGCTGTACTAGTAATCATCCCACTCGAGAACACTACCATACCCTCACACACCCACAGAGCCAATTTAAGAACATCCTTACTGATGCTGTAAAAACTAATTTTATTAAATCTTGATCTTGAATGCAATGCCATTTTTAAAATTCTGTGGGACAAAATGAAAGCTACCCACAAAGCATTTTTGCTACGTACTAAAGTACACTGGTTGACAGCAATCTTGAAGAAAAGCACATGTGTTGTTTTTTGAATCTCAAGCTGAAGTAGCTAGCTGTTTGTTTTAAATGGGGTGCTATTTCTGTTTTGAAGAATTATCTATAAACTACAATTATTCAGACTTGGGTACCTGACATTTTTCTCAAAATGAATTAAGTGTTAAGTTCTTAATTTGTTGTTCTGAACTTAGCACTTAATTCATTTTCAAGGAAAACAACTGACAGTATTTTTGCCAGTGATAAAATTTCAAGTTTTCAAGCAATAATTTGGAAAACTTGTGTCCTCTACTGTTACTCTGATGAGATCAGTGGTAACAGTAACAAATGTGACTTTCGATATTATATAATGAAATACATTAACATTTGGAAGGCTGTTGTAAACCAGAAGACCAATGATTTCCAAATGTCTGATGTATGATGTTACAAAGTAATGCACAGGTAAGAGATGTATTCAAAGTATAAGATGGACCAATGGATTTCAATTTAACAGAGTATGTAAAGTTCACTGATGTGGCTTCAGATTCCATATTGCAACTAATCTCTCAAACACTGTCACTTGTCAAGTTTTGGTATGATATCAAAGAAAAATATCCACAATTATCTGAAGAGGCTATTATAATACTTCTACCTTTACCAATTACCTATGTGAGGCCAGATTATCTGCATATACTTCACCCAAAACAACATATTGCAATAGACTGAACAGAGAGGCCAATGTGAGAACCCATGTTTGCTCTTCTAATGAGCTAAGCATTACAGATATTTGCAAAAATCAATGCCATAGGTCTCACTAGTTCTTTATTTTTCACAGTGAAGTCCTCAATATTTAAGAGTATATATAACGGGGTCCTAAGTTCAAAAAACTTAAAAGCCACTGATGTAGGAGGAGAAATAAATCTTAGAGGGCTTTTAAAGATATAGGCAAAGAGGAAGTGAAAAGATGTTACTTATTCAGAGTGAGGAGAATGAGAGGATAGAGAATTGAGAAAAATGTTAATTCTGAAAAACTTAAGAAAAGCTGATAAAGAACTAAGAAGCACTGAGGGTTTGGCTCAGGTTTAATTATTACATTTATACTGGTGCTGGACACAATCTTCTCCAGCAATACACAGCAGTCTGGGAGATCGATGAAAGGATAAGTGGAGAACTGAAAATAGGTAAGGTGGATTAAACAAATTTAATAAGGACAAGTGATAATATTAAGACAAGTAAACTTAAGGATCAATGTAGGAACAAGAGATGAAGCCAAGAGGCCTTCGCTGTTTGCCCAGCTCTTCTCCTACAGGGAATAAGAAAGGGCCCCTGATGTTCTACCCAAGTGCAGAGGAAAATTAGGCTCTACCACATTTTTGGTGTATGAAATAAATGTGAATTAGCAATGGAGTCTTGCCTTCCTTAAAAATTTTATTAATGTAATGTAATTTTCAAGATCCATGGTGGGGCTTCTAATTAGAACTGCATTACAATGAGTTGTTTTTGTATTTTGAACATTAAAACCCCGTGGAGAGAATTCTAGGAAGATTAGCTTTCTGCCAAATGCTGTTTAATTCCAGTATACACGTTTGAGTATGTTAATTGATAATGAACAAAGGCTATTAGCCTATTTCAGCTAAATGGAAATTAAATATTCTATCTTAAATCAGGACTATACTAAGTAGGCTTCTTCTTTTATAACAAGGCTTTACTTGAGTTTAAATTTCTCAGGACACAGAGTTACTTTTCTTGCCAAGTACGCTCATATTCAAATTTATTCCCTGTTTTTAAAGGAATTAATTTATTACAAAATGGCTGTTTTTTCTGATTACATCTGAAATTTTTCATCCAAAGCATCTGATCCTAAATATACAATTTTGTATCACATCCCATAGTACTACAAATCGCAGAATTCTTGCTCAGTTTCACATTTTATAGCTCATGACTAGTTTAAACCTGAGCCATGAACCTCTATGCAATTTTCCAGTCTCTTATTTTCATATTTCTTACTATACATATATACATTATTTAAACCAGTGGTTTCACTATTACGAGTTAAATGATCTTGGTTGAGTCAAATATCTGAACTGGACCTCAGTTTCCCCCCAAAAGTGAGGATAACCTACATTTGTCCTTTGCTATCTTTTAGGGTTGTTGTAAGGATTAAATAAGATTTTCAAAACTATAATGCATATTACAAATGTAAGACATTTAGATACTTTGAAGTCTTTGAATTAAAAAACACATTCTGTATTCAAAGTACCAAGAAATTAACTTTGTGGTATATGCTTACAAACTGTGGATTTAAAAAAAAAAATTGGTTGTTAGGCAAATTATGAATTAGGTATGTAAGAGAAAGGAAAATCTGTACTTCAGGTAAATAAAAGGCTTCCAAAAACAAAAATCCCTGAAATGATGTGATCCACAGTATTAGCCTCATTTTGGAAGAAAAATGAAGGATGGTAATATATCATTTTATTACTTTGGTAAAATGTTAAATCATGTTACACTAAACACCCAAACATACTTGCAAACATTAACCCAAATGTATTAACTCCTAATACATTTTATACATATATTTTAACTAATCCCTCATTTTTCCTAAGTTATTGGTTAAATCTCCTGTTTTTCATATTACTTAAAAAAAAAGAAAAAAAAGTCCTATAGTGAAAGCCCCAAACTCTAATTTTAATCAACTACACCACTGCTACAAATAGTAAAATTGAATTTCTCTTTCTGATCAATTTTTAGGTGAAGTAATAAAATAATTTAATGCTTTGAGGAACAAAACAAGGAAAAAAAATGGTTTCTGAGGATTTATAATTTCCACCGGGAACTGGCAAACTACAGTCCTCATCTGCTTTTACCAAGAATGTTTTGGAACACAGCCACACCCATACTACATATGGCTGTTTTTTGCTGCAACAGCATAGATGAGTACTGAAACAGAGACAATAAAGAGCACTGCCCTTTACAGAGGTTTGCCAACACTGAGCTAGATGATCAATATTGCAAAGAAAATAAACTCCCAGTACATCAAAATGTTTTCATTTAATACCACTTCTGTTAGGTCTAGCTGATTCTCACTTTAGTTCTGCTGGGCTGTGGTCAATCTCACCTCCTCCTACCATTTCCACTACTACCCTGGGACCAACCATCTTTTCTCCCCTGGATTACTGCAATTGTCTCTTACCCGATTTTGCTGTCTCGCTTAATCTACTACAGTCTGTCCTCAAATACAGTAGCTAGATCAACCCTTTAAAAACATGTCAAATCTTGCCTCTCCTCTGCTCCAAACCTTCCAATGACCTCCAATTCCCTCAGAATAAGAGCCAAGGTCCTTACCATGGCCTAGAAAGCTTATATGATGCGGGCCATATTATGTCTTACATCATCCTTTATTACTCTTCCCTTCTCATTCCCTCTCCAAACTAACCACCTTCCTGTTCCTTGAACAACAGGCCAACCACATTCTGCATTAAGCTTTTTTATAATACAATGGCCATTCCCTCTGCGTGGAAACTCTTTCTACAGATGTCTGCATGACTAGCTCAGTGACTTCAAGTGTTTGCTCAAATCTCATCTTAAAACGAGGTCTACCCAGGCCATCCCACCCCAGAACTCACTAATCCCTCACCTTGTAACTATTGTATACTCTTACTTTACACTACATTGTTTATTGTGTGTCTTCCCTCCCATCCTACTGAGTCTTGTGAACCTAAATAAACTTCTTTTAAGCTCACCCCCCCACCGGCCGACTGAATGGACCCCCTCGTGGCCAAAGGAATATCCTAAAATGTCTGCCAGGAGGAGGGAGGTCAGACATGCCTCATCAGGCCCCCCTCCCTTCTTGGAGTCCTTTGTGACCCATTGACAGGCCTAAGGGTATGCAAGACAAACCTGCAGGTCCTCAATCTGCATAACAAATCTATGTCCGGTGGCTTATCTCTGACAACCATTCCTTATGTTAAAACATTCCAAGCCTCTAGACAAAGCTGCATGTCTTTAACCAATTACAAGCCAAAGAATCTTTAAACCCACCTATAACCTGTAAGCCCTCGCTTCGAGATGTCCCACTTTTTTGGGCCAAACCAATGTATGCTTCCCACGTATTGATTTATGACTTTACCTGTAACCCCTGTCTCCCTGAAATGTATAAAACCAAACTGTAACCTAACCATCTCGAGTCCACTTGCTCAGGGTTTCTTGGGAGTGGCTCCAGGTCATGGTCCTCAAATTTGGCTCAGAATAAACTTCTTTTAAATATTTCAGAGTTTGGATTTTTTCCGTCCACAGTTCCCTTTAAAGAGCTTCCTCAGAGGGCTACCAAGTGCTTTCATACATCTCACTCACCCTCATTACCTGTGAAAGATGTTAGGAAAAATCTGGGTATGTTGTTGCCCCTAGTAATAGTAACTTTATTACTCAGAATGAAAAGGGGAACAGATGTTCCGTAGGAAACAGCCTCTCCCACAATAGCTATTATCTGATGGATACTCACCATGTGCCAGGCACTGTCCCAGGCATATTAATAACACTATTTTTATTTAATTCCGCAACGATTTTGTAAGTTAAGTATCATTATCCCCACTTTGCAGATACTGTAAGCTAAGAATTAGAGGCAATAAACAGACATAGCCAGGAGGAGTAGCACAGGGCTCTAGGCGAATAGTGCCAGAGATTTTCACACAGAAATGTACTCTCATTTATGTCTTTGCAAGTCCTCTATAATGTAAAAAATTCAAAGTTCCTGAGTGGAAGTGACCCTTTATTGCTTATCTCTCTTTTTCTACTCCTGTGAGGTCTGCGCCTTGCAAGTAGGTAGTGCTCATTAAGAGTCACTGTCTGGGTGTCTGTGAGGAGCCAGGATAGGGTTAGGTGCATCATCCTCAGACAATCCCGCTGTATATCACAGGTTTCTCTTCACAGCCTTCTTACTATTCAGAGTTGGCCTCTCCAGGCCAAGCCCATCTGCACAGGAGACTGCAGACAGGACCAAGAAATTGGTACTTATTCATTACCCGCCTGAGGGCTGGCTGCTTCCAGCTGCTCCCTCTATCCAGGCAGAGGTAATGGGCAACTCAGAAAGGAACAAAAGGTAGTCCTTCTTTCTTCCACAATGCCAGGGAGCATAAAAAGGGAGTATGGAAGGGAAGCAAACAGGGAATATGCTGAGGATCAAAAATACGGAATAAAATAGAGCCCAATTTATAGGCAAAGTTTTAAATCATACTTATGTTACAGCCAATGCCTTCTAAATCCAGCAGTCCTACAGGGAAATAAACACTAACAATGCAAAACAGATTCATTTGCAAATGACTCATACCCTGGTATTTTCTCACTAAAGAGCCAGTCTTATGAATTTAGGTTATTGTTTACTTTGACTCTTTTTACAAAAATGCTCTAACAACTTTAGCTATGAATAATTAGAGACTAAGTATACTTACTCAGGACATTATTTGTCCTGTTTTTTATATGTTATTGTGCAGAGAAAAAAACAATCTACACATGCAAGGATACACACAGATGGCTTCTGTTATCAAACACTTCCAGTAACACAGACAGAAACAATGGATCATGTGTCAGAAAGAAAAACAAAACCTGAAAACCCCCACAATGAAAAAGTTAGAACTATCTTCAAGCTACATGGACTCTTTCTAGACCATTTTTTGCTTATCTCAATCTCAATGTCTTTAATAGTGAAGGTAAGATAGGTCACGGGTGTGAAATTAGCAAATGTGTTCTGTTCTCTTTCCTTCTCTCTTCCTGTTTCACTCCATTTCCACCTCCCTTTTGTGGCTTGTCTAATGCTGGCTCTGTCAAGGAATAACATTTATTATCCACCTGCTAGGATGGTTGTCACATCTTAAATGAGATAGACCGTATAAAGTGCTCAGTACAGATATATCACTCTTTTGAAAATAGCTGGTTGTAAAAATATAAAACATTAAAGGAAAGCTAATACTTTACAGAATGTACTACAGCTGCTGTTTCCAAACCATGCCTTCTTGGGCCCCAGATATCCTGAGGAGGTCCTAGGACAGGCAGCCTGAGGGAGGTAGAGTGGAGGGGTGGTGACATGATATGCATATAGACTTCTCTTCAAGATGCCTTTGGACAAAAGAAAATAAAAGAAAAAATATCACAACACTCAACAAATGTGCTATTGTAACGTAAGCTGTGTGAGTGTGACACTTTATCTGTGCCAGTCACCTTAGACTCCCCATTGCCAGATCAGTGTTTGCCACAGAGGAGGGGCTCAGGTAATATATGCTGAATGAAGGACAGAGTAGAGCCCAAAGTGAAATTGTTGGGTCACAGGACAGTACTCTTTTTAATTTCCTCTAATGTAAAAAAATTTTACTTGTATTTTAAAAATCCTGATCTAGCCATTTCTCCACATTTTCATGTCTAAAAGAAGAAATGAGTCATTCATTTATTTTCCGATTTCTTGAAGACGTGTTTGATGAACTACTATAATATTCCACTGCTAGATACTAGAAATTTAGAAATCAGCCAATCCCTGTTCCTAATAAAAAAAAAAAAAGAGGGTAAAAATACCACTATTAATATAAGGAGATCCATGCTATAATTAAAGAGTTAACAAGGTGCTGCACAGGGGGATATTCAATCTGCCTAGGGGTGGTCAGGAAAGGCTTCCTAAAGGAGACAATTCTTAATCTAGACTGTGAAGAACAAAGAAGATGTCACCATTTACTGTGTCCTCAGGCAAATGATTTAACCCATGGTAGAAATAAATCTGTGGCATAGTAACATGCTTCACAATAGGGTCTGTCATATGTAAAAGATAATGGAAAGCAAGATCTAGACAACTGTGCCAAACTCACAGAACTCTGGGATTATGCATCCGTCCGCCAGAGCTGTTTAATCCTTGCTGATCAGGTACAATCGTTAGACTGCTGGGAAGCAGTAGACTAATTGTAATAATAATTACAATCTGGCCAGATATTATTTCTTTAGAGCAATCAGTGATTGCCTCAGATGTGCTGAACCCTGTGGAAGTTGGAGACGAACAAAGATCTATTAAATTGTCTTGGCTGTAACCCTGGAGGCCAAATTCAGATCAGATTGGGTCACGGTATCTGTTTTTGCTCTAGATCTATAATCAAGTCAACCCAAGGAGAGAGGGAAAAAAGTGACCAAGATAGCAGTTACCTGACTTGTCAGAGTTTCATGCCAAAAATTTCCTATAACCCTGGTTAACAGAATTTCATTTCTCCCTTGGCTTAGACACAATCATTGCCCAGGTTATTTTAAGTGAAAAAACATTTTAGCTAGTAATATAAAAATAATATGCTCCTTTAAATGGTGCTTTTCCTAGGCTATCAGCTTTATAATAAGGGAGCTTCAGAATAGAATCTTCTCCTTTTAAGATACAGGGTGTAGGAATGTTTACAAATACTATGTAAATTTTTTAACTGATACTGATCATTCTTGCATTTACTGTCTTGCTAATTCTTAATATTCACAACCCTCTGCCCCTCTACCACCCATCCAAGAACCACTTTTGCTATCCTGAATCTCTCCTTCTAGTCCAGGCATGAAATAAAATTTGACTTTTGCCAAGCCTAAAGGGGATCTCTTCACCCTGTTCACTTGTAGTTCATTTATGGACTTCCTAGGATTCTTTGGCATGTCCCTAATAAAACAGGAAAACACACACACACATCATCATCATCATCATCATCATCTCTTATGCTTGCAGTGTGACTAAGGTTAATACTTACTCCCTTACTGGTTCTCCAGGACTTATCTAAATGGTCCAAGTTAATTCAAGCTTCTGGTAATAGTAATTTCACTCCTTTAATGTTTAGGGCATGGTGCAGCAGATTTAGCACCACCAGAAAATGTTGTAATATGCTGACAACCAAGCTTCCTCAATCCCAGAGTGAAGGAGCTATGTAATCACCACCAGTCCAAACTCACGGCACAATATTCCAAATTTGAATAAGCCTTATTAAACCTAGCTGTATTTTTTCTCTCTTCAACACCTACAATATAATTATCATGGTTTTTACAGGTAAAATGGAGTCTTGCCTAACCTAAAATGATAGAAAATAATCAATAATAGAGGCTATATGGAAAAACTAAAATACAAACCTAGCTTCCTTGGTAAAGCCTAAGTTCTCTTTGTGAATAAAATCAAAGACCCTTTATTCAATCAATCATGCAACAAATATTATTGAGCACCTTCTCTTTTCACTGAGAACTGTCTTCCTGCTGTTTTGCCAGGTTGTGAGATTTTCACCAATAGCTAGAGGGCCCATTGGGAGGAGAAATTGCAAACAGACACCCTCTTGGCTTATCTTAGTCACAGATTTGTTTTATTTTACTCACTTAAATTTCTTTTAATAGAATCTGTTTTTAACGTGCTAGACTTGAAGTGTTTTATATTAACAAAAATATTTGTATTTTCAAGTTCCCTTGTAAGAATTGGAACCTCCAGAAATGCTGGGCCCACATCTCCCTATGGCGACAATGCCTGCAGACTCGCGTTGACTGTCTCTGTGAGATGGGCCCCGTGCTCCTCAGTCTGCCACAGTGGCTTGGGCCACTCCCCACCCCACCCCAAGAAGCTGCATTAAGCACTTGAAGTTATGGCACTTGCCGTTGTATCTAAGAAAACTACTAGGTTTGCGGAAGATACAGGCAGTCTATGGAATCCCTAGTGAACGAAAGCACTAAAAGAAGAGAGTGGGAGAAGCAGGGGATCAGGGAGCAATATGGAATCAGACTTCACTCAATTCACTCTTGTATGAGGTTTATCTCCCCCAATAAACACCAATCAAGGAGCTGTCCTTTCCACTGGACTTAGAGACCCTGCACAGAGATCTAACAGCTGTCAGTTGGGACCATGGAAGAATCAATCCCATCAACTTACTATTGGACAAATCATTGGCAGGAGTAACAACTTTCCTGTAAAATGTATGATCCAGGTAAAATTGTGACACAGATAAAGCTTGACTATGGTGCCATGGCAGAGAGACCGTGGGTGACTCCCAGTGAATCCTATTTCCTGGTGTTCACAGCTTTGTGTCATCCCCTCCCCTTGAGTGTGGGAGAGACTTGTGGCTTGTTCCTAACAAATAGTACATGGCAAAGGTGTTGGGATACCACTCCCGTGATTACATTATGTTATATAAGTCTAGCAGAATGGAGCTAGAGAATCTACCTATGGGCCTGGTAAAGGAATTTGTGATGTCAGAGAGGCCTACATGTCAAGGAACTCCAGGTAGCCTCTAGGATCTGAGGCTGGTCTCCAGCCAACAGCCTACAAAACATGGGGCCTTTAGTCATATAGTCATAAGAAAATGAATCCTGCCGACAACTGAACCTCCAGATGAGAACAGCCTAGCTGACACTTGGGTTGAAGCTTTGTGAGCCCATTAAGCAGATGTTCCTGCTGAACTGTTCACAGATTTCTCACCCACAGAAGCTGTGAGATAATAAGTGTGTTGCTTTGAGCTATTCAGCCTGTGGTAACTTTACTACATAGTAACAGATCACTATTACAATGTCTTTCAGCCTTCCCTCTGTTCATCTCCTCCTTCCTTTTTGGTGTGCTATTCTTCTGTGCAACAGTTTCCATTGCTGCTATAAAACATTACCACAAATTTACTGCCTTAAAACAACATACATTTATTATCTTATAGTTCTGTAGGCCAGGAATCCAAAATGGGTTGCACTGGACCAAAATCAAGGTTTTGGTAGGGCTGTATTCCTTTCTAGGAGACTATAGGGGATAATCTGAGTTTTCGCCATTTCCAGCTTCTGCTCACATGCCTTGGTGTATGGCCCCATCCCTCCAGCAACACTGGGCAGAGTCCTACTCACCTTGCTATCTCTCTAGTTCTCTTTCTATTCTGACTCCCTCTTCTACTTATAAGAGCCTACCAGATAATCCAGGAAAACCTCCCTATCTCAAGGTCAGCTGATGAGCAATCTTAATTCCATCTGCAAACTTAATTTCCCTTTGTCATGTAACCATGTGACATCTGGGAATTAGAATGTGGACATCTTCGGGGGCCCATATTTCTGCCTTCTACAGTTTGTGAAAACTATAAATTTAAAATGCAATCTGTGGGACTCACTGAAGCTCTGGGCTAATAGTTGATAGTGGTCTGTAGAGTTAATCCTGCCCAGGGGAATTTGTACTCTAAAGAGACCTCTCTAAAATACATAGAACTTTCATATCTAAGGAATGCCCCTAAAGAGGGGGTTTTCTGGCACTGGAGCAAGTCTGTGAGAAAGACACACACACACACACACGCACTCACACACACACACACACACACACTAAGCAAAGAAGCATTTAATGGTTCACAGATCACATCATTAAAAATAACTGCTTGTTCTTTCTACTTGTAAAAATAGTTCCCATTTTGGTCTTTATGGTCCATACCAGTATTATTCTACTGTCATAATCTCATAATCTAAATAAGTTAGTGGCTGTAGTCCCCATGATGATTTAGCTAGAATGGAAAACTAGGAGGCTCCCTACAGAGCCGGTACAAGGGCTGCACCACCGCAGGGAAGAAGCAAAAGCCACGACCATCTCAGCTGTTAGGACATCCAAGCAGCACTCGGATTCAGGGGCTCAGTTTTGTGACTCTCCAGCGTGTATCAATTATCTCAATGGCAGTTCCAAGTTTTCCAATATGTCACCAAACAAAATCATTTAGAATGGCTTTAATTAGCCTTAATTATATTATTACTGTTATTATACATGCTGCTTTTGTGAGGCTGATGAGAAAACACTTTCAGAGAAACAAACAGGAAAATGAAGTACACAAGAGGTAGAAAGTATTTGGACACTAACTGTCTACTCATTTATATTTCTGTGATTGAAAATAGGTCAATCCTCAATTACAAATGGCTGTGGCGTATACACATATTCTGAGACAGGGCCAAGAACCACACACTCTGATTTATTTCTCCTCAAAATAGCTATTTCCTCCCCAATAGACACCCAGTCAAGGAAAACATACACACACATTTATATGTGTGTGTGTATATATATATATATATATATTTTATATATATATATAAAATCTGTGTTTTCCTGGTCTTCTAATTCATAGTTCTGAGAACTGTCCTGTAGGTCACTGTTTCATGTCCCCTATTTTTTTTAAATCTGGCCGTGGTTGTCAAGAGGAAATTAATCTTTTGCAGCCAAATGAAATTTGGGCTTCCCAGCACTAGCCACTAATGAAAAATGCATTAATGGCAAGCATCAGAAAAACCCCTGGCTCTCAGTACCAGAGGGTACATTTAAATAATTCTATGAATATAGATCAATAAAACTAATTTACTTATAGCCTTTGTGTGCAGTATTCAAATCTGAATAAAAGTCATTTGTATTACAATGTTTTGTATTAATTTGAGGTATCTATTGTTTTACATATTAAATTAATCTTGGTCTTTAGACAGAACTTCATATACAATATTAAAATATGAGACCTGGGATTTGATATTAGTAATGCTATGATTTCATAATTCAGCCTGGTTTGCCTGGATGTCATTTGAAAGGCTTGGAGAGGTCCCAGAGGGCCAGCTTTGAGAAGCCAGGGTTAAATTGGAGAGCGAGCAGAGGGCTTTAATATTCAGCAGCAATACCCAAAGGCCCGTTGGCACTTTGCGGGTTTGGAATGGGAGCCTGCTGAGCAGGGATGTGGGAAAGGCAACTACAGGCCCCAGAGTGTTCAGAGCACGAAGTGATGGCTGCAGAATGGGAATGTCCGGACTCAAACGTTGGGATCGGGGATGACTTCCTATTTCAATGAAGATAATTATTTATCCATCAAGTATTTACTTGGTGCCTTCTCTTTAGTAGGTGCATAGACACAAAGGTTAAAATAAGATTTTAGGAGCTTAAAATGGACCCAGGCAAATCACAGGCAATTGTTCTTTAATGTGATAAGGGCTGTGCCAGGAATAAGTACAGGGTACTTTCAGAGCCCATTAACACACCTCAGCAGCCTAATGTTTTCTGGACTTATTTGGTCATGGAATCCTTTTTTAAAAAAAAAATACTATTAATATCCCTTTGAACTCTGTTCTAATATAAAACTGCAGATGTAACAATGACATAGTTAACTAAGAGTTGGTGGTGAAGGTTAAAAATTCAACCCTGCTCTATATCCACAGCCAGAAAAACAAAGCAAACTCTCCTCACCCCTCTGGCCCCCTCTGCACCTCCACCAAAGAAGCTTCTTGCTGAACATTCTGAGAGTCTTCGTCCTGGGGCTGAATGCCACAGGGGTCTGCCTGAACGGCAGCCACGTCATGGTCAGGAGCTCAAAATAAATGAACAAGAACTCTCTGAGGACCAGTGGTAGCTCCAACATTTTGATATTTTTAGTTATTTGTTTGATAGTGTAGGCACTGTTATTAGCCAGCTAACCTAGCTAGGTATCATATCAATAAACGTCAATGCATAAATATCCACATCAGTAAAATTTCTTCAGCACCTCTCTTTCTGTTTCAGCTGTGATAACTGGAATTGCAATGATCTGTAGAAAATATAAAGTGTTTAATATATTTAAAGCATTTTTATTATTATTACTGCCAAGAAAACATCAAGAAAAAAACAGAAGTCACTTCTTTCATACCACAGTACTTGTAGGATTCAGGACCAGCAACGATTATGGGAATATTGCATGCCCATGCTTTTCCTCACCTCCTCTTTTCCAGCTGAGAGCTAAGATGGTTTAGAGAAGGGAATTAGAAGAGGTGACAGGGAGTCTCTGTGCTTCCACTTTTTAGCAGTATGACCCAAAGCATATCACCCAGCTATGGGGAGCCTCAATTTGCTCATGTATGAGAAAATTAGTGATTGCCAGGCCTACCTTAATCAAAAACATTAAAGTTAGAAATAAGATACTATGTGTGCAAGCGCTGTGTGGACCACAATGTTTTAAATCATTTTACTCACTCACGTAACCTCTGTGCTAGCTACGACACTGAGCTAGTTGCTGGGATACAGCAACGAGCAAGGAAGATGCAGTTTCTGTCTCCATGGAGCTTCCAGTCCAGCGAGCAGGATAGGCTTTATGGACCTGTGACCTGTGTAGGTGCACAGGGTCCTGTACTCAGAAGGGTTTGCCTTTCTGCTGTCACTGTCTTGAAATTCTCAATGATTTTGAATAAGTCACGCTGCATTTTTATTTTGTGCTTGGCCTCACAAAATATGTATATCTATTCTGGTGGTAGGTACAAGAAGTGATAGTTGAAAGTCAAGCAGAAAGTGTTCAGTCATACTAAGGAAAGAAGTGAAGAGCACAGAAGAAAGATGGAGGGACACACACTCAAAGCAGAGACAGGGTGGCGAGGTTCCCACGTCTGCTCCAGGGGGATGAGGAAGAGAGAGACCAGTGGTAGATATGTGATGAAGGAAGTCTGGAAGTTTGCCAACAGACTTAAGTGGACAAATCTCCTTTAGCAACATAAATAAATAAATACAGAAAAGACAAGGAGCTGAGATCTAAATGAAGGAAAGGAAATGAAGGGAAAAATCACACCTAAACCCAACAGTGGCCATATTGATGTGGGCGCACGGAAGGAGAGAACAGTCAACGCAAGTACACGTGAAGATGGGGACAGAGTGTGGGGCAGTGAAGGGCCGGAGCCCATTCTCAGGAGGAGCTGTGCCGCCTTTCAATCTAGCTGTGCCTAGACCACCAGCGACTTGGAACTGAGGGAGAATTCCTTAAGGATGGTCCCTCCCATAAGGCAGAGCTCTTGCTTTATAGTTTTATAGCAAGATCTGCTTTGGACATCTGCCCTGCCAGAGGCCCCAGATCTGGGTGGTTATGTATACTGTGCATTTGGAAACTCATTGCTCTTCTCTCCAAATTATCAGGTACAAAAGCCTGGTTTATGTGTTCTATTAATTCGCTTGGTCATTTTTTTATTGCTGAAAAACAGTTAATTCCTACTAATCATAACAATCACGTGACTGTAAGCTGAGTAATACTGATCTCTATCCCTGGGCTTAGGAACTTACGGTCAGGTAAGGGAAAAAGATATGAAAATAAATAATTAACATATTATGCAGTATGTATTAATATAGTAACAAACGAGTATAACAGAGGGGATAATTATCTCTGCTTAGGTGTATCAGGAAGGCAAACCAAGATTTCCTTCCATCCTACCTTAAGCAGGGTCTTGACATATGCATAGGAGTTCGCCAGGTAGAAAGGTGGATTAAGTGCACCCTAAGTGATGTGAGAATATTATCATCACTTAAGAAAACACAGAAGTTGAATTTGTAATTAAATTTCACAGGAAAATTAAAAAAAAGAATTAAAATAAAGTGGTGCATGAGCAAAACACACACACACACACACACACACACACACACACACACACCCCTCAGAACTAAGTACATATTCCAGGTGAATAGCATGAGTTGGAGTTGTCACTTTTCTCCTTTCTTTTCACATTAATTCTAATATCCTTACATTTTTCAACAAATCACTAAGTTGGTAGCAAAGGTGTACGATGCCATTTTCCTTACAAAATCTTCTGTAAAAAAACAGAATTTTCTCCTTTGGCCATTTGAGAGCTGGAGTATACACCCTCACATGCCATGCATATACAAAATCAACTCGAAAGGGCAGAAGCCGTTAACAAATACCATTTGCATAAACCTCCTCTTTGTTATCCTCCTCATCATTTTTATTTTATTAATTTTGTATTATAATAAATGACAATAATATTTCCTCAAGTATAAAGGGCTTTCTCCATCGTAAATTATTTTCACAGCCATTATCTGACAGGTTAATACTCCAAAACTCTGCATGATTAGAAAGAATATTATTTAATCTATTATATAGATGAGAAAACTAGGGATCAAAGAGGTTAAAAGAATTAACAAAGGGAACAGAACAAATTACTGGGGGTGAAAACTCTAGATCCTAGCATCTTATTTTCTAGTTCAATGTTCTTTGGCAACTACAACATCTTTGAATCATTAAATGTGGGTATGGAGGATATCATATGTAGGACTGATAAGCTAGTAACAAAATATTCTCTCAGAGAATTTAGCACAATTAAAAGGGAAAAGATCTCTAGTTTATCTAATATGCTAAGGAAAACAACACATAGAATTGCTTTCTGAGCACTTTTCAAGAGGACATCACTGTACAAACCAAAGGCTTACCCCTAATGTTTAAACATAGAAGGGTCATCAAAGGACAAATACCAGGGCAATTTCTCCTAGTTATTTCCTAAATATCCAAACAGATGTGGATTCAAGTGAATACTCTAGTACAAGTCACATAATACTGGACTATTTATTTTTAGTTACTTTATTTTTACTAGGTAATACATCAAATGAGTTCAAAAGTCAAAAAAATAAACTCCGTGCCAACATTTTCACTCTCATCTCTAGAGCAAAGTACTCTATTTTAGCAGCTTCATTGAGATACAATTGGCATAGTATACAATTCACCTAGTTAATGTTTACAATGAAAGGTGTTTAGTATATTCACTGAGTTGAGCAACCATTGCCACAATTTAATTTTATTTCTTTATTTCTTTTTTTATTTCAACATATTAAGGGAGTAGAAATGTTTTTGTTACTTGGCTTGAGTCAGGGCTATAAATGTGCCCATCACCCAAATTTTAGAATATCTTCACCACCTGAAAAAGAAATCCCATACACATCAGCAGTCCTTCCCCATTTTCCTCTCCCCTAGGCCCCAGACAACACTAATCCGCATTACCTCCCTACGGACCTGCCAATTCTTGGCATTTCATGCGAATGGAATCCTACAATATGTGGTCTCTTGCAAATGGTTTCTTTCACATAGTATAAGTATTCAAAGGTCATCCATGTTATAGCTTGTAGCAGTAATGCATTCCTTGTGATGGCATAGGTTTCTTTTATACATAGAAACATATAGTTTATCAGTTGATGGAAATTTGAGGTTTTTTGGTTATTTTAATTAATGCTGCTATGAACACTTCTGTACAAGTTTTTGTGCGATCAAATGTTTTCATTTCTCTTGTGTATATATCTAGAGGTAGAATTTCTGAGATGTGATTATATTTAATTTTTTGAGGAACTGCCAAACTGTTTTCCAAAGTGGTTGCTCCATTTTTCATTTCCACCAGCAATGTATGAGGATATCAATTTTTCCACCTTCTCAACAACACAGGTTATTGTCTATTTTTTTGTTTGGTTTGGTGTTTTGGTTTTTGGTATTACAGCATTCCTAGATGGTGTGAAATCACATCTTGCTGTGTTTTGATTTGGATTCCCATGATTAATGAGGTTGACTATCTTTTCTTATGCTTTTTGTATTCCTTCTTTGAAGAAATGTTTATTCAGATCTGTTGCCTATTTTTTAATTGGGCTATGTATTTTTTATAATTGACATGTAAGAATTTTTTTAATATATTCTGGATACAAGTCCCTTATCAGACATATGATTTGTAAATATTTCCTCCCAACTGTCGGTTGTCTTTTCACTTCCTTGGTGGTGTTGTTTGCAAGACAACGTCTTTAACTTTTATCAAGTCCAAATTTTCTATTTCTTTATTTTGTCATTTGTGCTTTTGTGCCATATCTAAGATATCTTTGTTTAAATAAAAGTAGCAAAGATTTACTCCTATATTGTCTTCTAAATGTTTAATAGTGTTAGTTCTTACATTTAGGTCTATAATCCATTTTGAGTTATTTTTTACCTGATATAAGGAAAAGGTCCTGAAATAAATTGCCTTTATGTAGATATATGCTTTTGTTTTCTTCGAGAAAAACCTAGGAGTGATTGTTGGGTGATAAGGTAAATTTATATATGTTGAAGTTTATAAGAAATTGGCTAATTGTTTTGCAATGATATTGCAAAGGGCCATGTAAAAACTCTGGAGCTTAGTGGACATTTTCATCATGTTGATTGTGATGACGGTTTCACATGTGCCAATCAATATATGGCATACTTGTCCATTTGTATGCTTTGAGTATATGGAGTTTATTTTGTCTCAGTTAACTCTATTAAGCTGCTAAATATTTTTTAAAAGATACATTCTTATTTTCTTTGTGGTATTTCTTTCACCTATGTATTATTTTTAAATGTGTTCTTTAATTTTCATAATTTTAGAATTTTCCAGATATCTCCTCAATTTTTATTTTATTTTAATTCCCTTGTTGTCAGAGAACATACTTCGTATGATTTAAATTTCTTAAAATTCTGAAGAAATGTTATCATCTAGAATTATGTCCTATTATGATAAATCTTCCATGTGCATTTGAAAAGAATATGCATTCTCTTGTTGTTTGGAGAAGTGTTCTAGAAATGTCAATTTGGTCAAGTGAGGTAATGGTATTGTTCCGGTCTTCTATATCCTTATAATGTATGTGTATAGGCATTGTACATAGGAGGTCTGTCCAGAAAGTATCCAGCCATGTAATTTGAAAAGTAGAGACATTTATTGAAGAAGATATAAGATACAAGAAACATTGTACGTAAGACAATGATGCCTCAGTCCCCTTCAAAGTGGGCACCTTGGGACCTCACACAGCTCTCTGGTGTCTCTTAACCTAACCCGTACGTGGTCAACATTCGCAGGTGTTCTGCTTGTTGTAGGCCTTCCAGAAGGTGGATCACTTTCAGCTGATTCCTGAGCATCTTTGAAGCATGTGTGGCACACTTTTATCTGTGCTGCATTCATTGCATCGTCCCCCAAAGCCTTCTGAATCATCTGAACAATTTCTGTGGAGGAATGTTGGAAGTTTAACTCAAAATTTGATGCGGATTCGTTGCCCTACTTGCTTAGTCATTTTGAATGTGAAGGCCACACGGTACACGTGCTCACTCAACCGCGTCTAGTGCCCCACTGACTAGCACAGTGAAGGCCTCACTGTTCACGCATGCGCATTCCCCTCCACTCTCCTTGGCTGCCAGGTTACATGCAGGTGGTGCAAACTGTTCTTGTTATATTAACAATGGCTGGATACTTTGTGGACAGATCTCACATGCGTATATACACATATATATATCCATATTCTACCTGTTCTATAAATGAGAGAATATTGTAATCTCAGTTATATAATTGTGGATTTGTCTAATTGTCTTTTTAGCTCTCATAGTCCATGAACTTTGAAACTATGTTATTAAGTGCATACATTTCTGATTGTTTGTCCTCTGATGCATTAATCCAGTTACTAACATGAAATGTCCCTCTTTATCTCGACAACATTCCTTGTTATGAAATCTACTTGTCTTATATTAATATATCAACTCTAGCTTTCTTTTGATTAGGGATTCCATGATATATAGTAATATTTTCTATTCTTTTACTTTTAATCTTTGTGTCTTTATATATTTAAATTTGGTTTTATATAGATAATATTCACCTAGATCTTATTTTTTAATCCAACCTGATATACTTTTTTAAAAATTAAAGTGTTTAGGCCATTTACATTTGATGTAACTACCAATACAGTTAGTTTAAACCTTCCATTTTGCTATTTGTTTTCCATTTTTCTGAGCTTTTATTTATTCCTTTTTTTCCTCTATTCTTGACTTTCTAAAAAGAATTGTATATATTTTTAGAAAGTTTTCTCTCCAGTATTGGTTTACTAGTTATATCTCCTTTTTTAAAATTTTGGACTGTGATTATTCTAGGGTTTATAATATATATCTTTAACTTATCTTAACTTATCCCTACCTTCAAATTATATGACACCATTTTGTATATAGGTCATTTGTATGTTTTACAGAACACGTGTATGTTTTGTAGAACACTACAAAAGTATATTTTAATTTACCCTTTCCCATCCTTTATGTCTATAGATTTTACTTTGACATAAGGTATAAAACCTCAAATTTAATGTTATTGTTTTTGCTTTAAACATTCAATTTATTTTTAAAGTGATTATGATAAGTTGAAATTTTCTTCTATATTTGCTCACTTATTTACCATATCTAGTGCTATTCATTTCTGTGTATAGATGTGAATTTCAGCTGGCATTATTTTCCTTCTGTATGAAGAATTTCTTTCAACATTTCTTGAGGTGTGTATTTGTTGGTGATGGACTCTGTCATCTTTTGTCTTACAATATGTTTATTTTTCTGTCTTTGTTGAAAGGTATTTTTGTTCAGCATAAAATTCTAGATTTTTTTAACCTTATAATTTCTTAAAGTTGAACTTCATTGTCTTCTGGCTTGCATAATTTCTGATAAGAAGTTTGTTTTCTTTCCTATTACTGTTACTCTGTACTACTTTGTACATATGTATCTTTTTCTCTCACTGTTTTTAATATTATTTTAATATTTAATTGTTATTTTATTTTTCTTTTCATCATGGGTTTTTATCACTTGATTGTTTGGTGTGAATTTTTAAAATATAATGCTGCTTGTAATTCATTAAGGTTGCACCTGCTTGATATTGTCACATAGTCATTAAGCCTTGTTCATTTTTTTTTTAGACTTTTTTTCTCTCTGGATTTCATTTTAGACAGTTTCTTTTGCTAAACTTTTACCTTCATTGATCTATTCTTCTGCAATGCTTACTGTGATGTTAACCCATTATATCTAGTGTATTTTTAATTTCAATATTGCATTTTTCATCCCTAGAATATTTTTTGGGCCATTTTCATACATTTTCATTTTTTCTTATCATTTTCATATTATACTTTGCCTCCTTTACACACAGAGCATACTTATAATAGCTGTTTTAATATCTTTTACTGAAAATTCCGTTATATTTTTCATGTCTGAGTCTGCTTCTATTGACTAATTGTCTCCTTGTATGAACATATTTTCCTGCTTATGTGCATGCCTGGTAATTTTTGTTTGGATGCCAGGCATTTTGAACTTTATGTTGCTAGTCCTGGAGTTTTGTCGTAATTGTTATCATTCCTATAAATAATTTTAGACTTTGTCCTATAAGGTAGTTAAGTTACTTATTATTAGTTTGATCCTTTTGTGTCTTGCTTTTATGCTTTGTTAGGGCAAACCAAGGGCATTCTTTAGTCTAGACTAGCTAATTTATTCCCACTAACAAGGCAATACCTTTGTGAGCACTCTGCCAAATGACCCATGTTTTACAAGGTCTTTCCACTCTGGCTTTTACAAATATAAGCTATTCCTAGCTCTCTATGAGCTCTAGGAATTGTTCAGCATATTATTTTCCAGTGGTTCTTTGTAGGTTTTTTTGTTTCTTATGTGTCTATAGATTAATAGTCAATCAACGGTTCAAAGGGGCTCCTTTGCAGATTTCCAGAGATGTCTCTATGAAACTCTTTATTTTCTGGTACTCTGTTTCAAAAATTCTAGCGGTGTAAGCTTCCATGAGGGTCAATCTCATGCTTTCCAATTAAGCAAGAACATCACGCTCTGTTTGGATCTTCTCACTCTGTGCTGTGGCCTTACTTCAGGCAGTAAGCTGAGGCAACGTGGTGCTCCTTTCACTTGTTTCCCATTTCTCAGGTATCACAGTCCAGCATTGTCTACTGTTCAATGACTGAAAATAGTTCTTTCATATATTTTGTCTAGTTTTCTCTTTTTAATCTATAAAGATAAACGTGATGTCTATTACTGTATTATGGCTGAATGTGAAATTTCACATTTTTATTTCTGATAGCTATCCTGGGCAAAGATATTCACCTCTGTCAGCCTTAGTTTACTTTTTTATAAATTAGGAAAAATAATAATGTCTATTTCATAGAATTATCGTGATAAAAGTATCTAGCGTAGAACTACATTGTAGCAGTCATGAGGTAAATAGTCATTTCTTTCCATTTGCTTTCACAATCAAGAGACATAGTACATCTCTACAGACCCAAATCACTTCCCATGCTGACATAAGTCAATTGAAAGCAAATTTTTTCTCAACAATGGCCCTGCCAGCCCCAGCCTAAAGTGATCTCTCCTTCCTCTGAAATCTTTTAGTGAGCATTTTCTGTAAAATTTGTTCAGTAATTAATCACAGGTGCCCTTTAATAGCCTAGCTACTGTTGTCTAGAAATGCTATTTAAATCCTTTGTTTGCATATCCAGAAATGCTATTTGAAGCCATTATTGTTGGATCTTATATAATATGTTTAAGTCTCTGTACCCAATAAGATATAAGGTTCCATGAGGGTGCATAACTCATCATGTATGTGTTAATATCCCTATAGCTTCTGAGTCAGTATCCAGCACGTAAGAGCAAAATTATTAATTTAGTTTTAATAATATGTGGTCAAAGGAGCTATTTATGCCTCCATATTTTCCCTACCTTTTATCTTTTTCTCTGCATCATCTTCAAGGACTTAAAATTTTATCCTAGAAAAGGCATCATCTTAATGGTATGAAATGTACACATTGCTCATGGTAAAGGATAACCCTCACCTCTTCAAATCATCTTTAAATGATCAGCTTCTGATCTGGTCTCTCTGAGCCCCATTCTTTGGCATTCTTCAAAGAAAATAATGGGTAAGGAGAAGACCACAGAACCCAGGAGAAGAGTATATTTGAAAGTATGTGCCACTTAGAGGCCTGGAAGGTCCTCATGGCTGAAGAGCCATGTCCAGTTTGACTCTGTCTCTCATGTGGAACAAGAGACCTGGCAGTCTCTGTTCATCCATCGTAAGACTCTCTGATCAAGCAGTCGAAACATCAGACAGATAAATCTCTGTGTTTGTGATTTCTTGGTTATGATTAAAACTAAATTGTGTGCTCAGTGTGAGATGTGGCATTTATCGTGCCATTAATATTAAAAAGAGATACCCCCCCCCAAAAAAACCCTGTTGTTGTCCCATGAGCTTGACATCTTAATGATAGGCCAAGCACATCAAAACTCATCTACAAGACTCTTTGAAGGGGAAATTGGTATCTGATTTTGCTTTCTTTATCTTATGACCATGCATCATCTTTCCCTTGAACTGGAGATTTCCAAGAAGTAACAACACTTTAATGAATGATAGTGTGGATTTGGAAACCAATTATATCTCAGTGACTTCCACGGAAATTGGATGTTTGCTGGTCACATGATGATTGGTATGACTAGAAACTCCTGCAAACTTGCTGAAATCTGAAAACTCCCCTGCATTCTATGGTCCTGGCACAAAATTCAGGTATTCATAACTATAATATGATTACAATAACATAGAATCAGAATCTGTTGTCCGAAACTATTAACATTGGCCCCAGTCACATCCCTTGAGTTCAGTGCTAGTGAGAGTGCTAGTCTTTCTTATGACTGGGAACCTGAAGCATTATGCAGAAAAGAACCATATGTCATGAGTCGTCATAGGACTAGAATGGAATCAGAAAATGTTTACTCTCGTCATATTATCTTCATCAGATCTAGAGACTTCCTTGCTAAGGAAAACCATGAAGTACACTGAATATCTCTGATTTCACCTGGTCTGTAGAGGATGTCTCTTTCTTCTGCCTCAGATACTTAATATTTTCATGTTCTTTGCCCCTCTCTCCCACACCTTACTATCTAAATCAGGAAGACTTTACAAACAATTTATTCACAAACTACTGAACTCTTCTCCTTATCCTTTCTTTCTTTTTTTTTTCTTTTTTCTTTTTTTTTTGTTTGAGACACAGTCTGGCTCTGTTGCCTGGGCTAGAGTGCCACAGTGTCAGTCTAGCTCACAGCAACCTCACACTCCTGGGCTCAAGCGATCCTCCTGCCTCAGCCTTCCGAGTAGCTGGGACTACAGGCATGCGCCACCATGCCTGGCTAATTTTTTCTATATATATTTTTAGTTGTCCAGCTAATTTCTTTCTATTTTTAGTAGAGACGGTGTCTCACCCTTACTCAGGCTGGTCTTGAACTCCTGAGCTCAAAGGATCCTCCTGCCTCGGCCTCACAGAGTGCTAGGATTACAGGTGTGAGCCACCGCGCCCGGCCCTTATGCTTTCTTTAACATGGATGAAATCTTAACCAAAATAGGTGAGTCTCTAATGGGGTATTTTCAATATGAGCAAATAAAAATGTATGGTCACAGAGGCTTTCTCAAGTTTGTGGTTTATCACTACAGCTACTCCCTAATAGATGGACCACCGGTCTCCTAAGGGTGATCCAGTGCGAGGCGCTCAAGGGGCATTAGCTCCTCCAGAGTCCTTGTCCAGCGGGTGTGGGAAAGCCAGGCTCACCTCACAGCCACACAGCCAGGAGGGAGCCTGCTATTTGCCATCCTTCATTCCGGGGAGCACACTTCTCCTGCTTATGAGCAAAGCCTTTCTCTCTCAAGCCTCTTCTGGTCTCTTTATTAAGTTCTTCGGTTTGCACGACGGCTGCTTTGTCCTTTCTTTGACCTCTTCTCTGGGATAAATGAACCAAAGACTGGGGATAGCCTCTTCCTGTGTGAGTTCATCTGCTTCACGGGAGGAAGAGGAGAAGGCAGAGTGGGGCTCTGGTTTCAGCCTCCTCGACCTCCATGTTTCACCTCCTTTAAATCCCTCACTCCCTTGGGTGAGCCCTGCTTTTGCTCCACTGTCAGTGTCTGGGTCCAGCCTCCCCCTCGGCAGCCCCTTTACTTCCGTGTGAACACACTGAGCCCCGCGTGTCTCAGGAAGTTTGTGAGGGCAGTTGGCGAGGTGAACTGGCTCCTGACAAGTATGCAAAGCATGCTATGATATAGTAGATCTGGAAGCCCCTATTATAGGAGATTTACTATTGTGTTCTAAGGTTGCACTCCAGGTTGAAATTGGCTGACAAGGTCTCAGCCTGAGTAAGATTTATTCCTACATATTAAATTATTTTTTTTAATTAGTTCAATGCCCAGGTCATTTCTAAACCAAAGAAATGTGAAATAAATAAGTTCCTGAAGTAAAAAAGAAACAGGCCATGGTTTGAGTTAGTTGCTAAGTTTATACAAAAATGTTTGCAGCCCCCAGGCTATTATATATTTACTTCTATACATTGGCCTAAGCACTAAGAAACCACATAACAGCCTTCACAAACAAATTCCAATCGCTACCAGTCTCTGGCCTCCGCTTACAGATAAACTTTTTTTCTTTTCTTTTCTTTTTTTTTTTTTTTACGACAGGCATAAAGTACATGTAAAATCTTTGACAGGAAGGCAGAAATTGGGCCTTTTCAGTCTATCTGAAATCCTTTCCGCATGCCTGGTTCAGGGAGTATACAAGCGTGGGAGAGGTGGAAGGAGGGTGTCTGTGCCTGGCAGATTGTGGGGAGGAGGTATTATTGCCCGCGCGCGTGCACACACAGACACACACAAACCCCAGATGGTAACTAGATGAGGGAGAGAAGCCAACAACACCAGGAGTTATTTTGGGAACAAAACTAGGAATCTGCATATGGCTAGATTTTTCATCTTAAATGTTGCTCTTGCAAATGACAAGCTCCTCCGTGGGGTAGAAGCCAGTCCATTGATCAATTCAAACTAATTTCCTAGATCCTAATGCTTTGGAAGTAGGAGGAAAGAGGTGATGGGCCTTTGAACAGACTCAAGATGTTGCAGGTCCCCCAACCCTCTTCTCTCAGTGTAGATATGCAAGGACCGGTAATGCAGAGAAGAGTTCAAAGTTATAAGATGGTAGGAATTTATCAGTTTCTTTCAGCCTTTGGTGGCTGATTAACTGTGTTGGTTATGAGAGGAAAAAAATGTTTGATCTGCCTGGCAATTAGTTTTGCAAATGTTCCACACTCACCAACTGCACCTTAAACACCGGTCAATGAATCCACAATTTCATGCTGTTTAGGAAAAAAAAAAGGAGAAGAGTGTGAATGGCACCACACAAATTCTTTACTACTCCTATTCCCACTGAACAACCCCAAACACAGCACTGTGTAAATGGTGTGGTATTAAAACAATTTATTAACTTCATCTTTATAGATATATCAATGTTATTATCATCCACGAGTAAAACTCATAAAAAGATTACCACTTATCTCCTTTTCTCCAGTTCTACCTTCCTAAACAGTCAATAACTATCTCTTGAGGGTCACTACAGGAGGAGTGCTGCAAGTTTCAGGAGTAATCTTAGTTTTCAATACCATTATTTATCCGAAATGCAAGAAAAATATATATATATATATATTTTTTGGTCACATTGCTGCTCAAAAAACTTGAGGCTTCCATGATTTAGAAAGGGAGTTTCAGACCAAGAAATAACTTTTTCTCTTCTAACATGAGGTAAAATGCCACTGAAATAACATGCCATGAGCTGTGCCAAGCACTGGGCACACAATAGCGATGGAGATGTGGTGGCTGAGCTCAAGGAGCTCACAGTCTAGAGATGAAGACAGGTACATAAATATTAATTACAAGGTTTTGTACTAAGTGGTTTACCAGATGCATATATCTGATGCTATAAGAACACAGGAGAGTGAGTCATGAATCAGAGTGAGGAGTACCGTAATGGTTCCTGCCCAACTTCATATACTCAGAGCTAGGCTGAGCTCAGTGCTGACATAATTAAATTCTCATTGCCCTTATAGAAAATTTGGGAATGGCATGGTATGCACAAGGCTTTGCAGAATTTTTATAACAGATGGTGTAGCATGCATCTATTACTTTATCCAGTAGGCCATATCTCCTTTGTTCTGAAAACAGCACCCTCTTTAGGGAGAGACAAATTGTTCTCCTTTTCTTCAAACGTGGTTGTAGTAGGGGTAGTCTCTAGTCACTGCATCCCTGAGGTCTTTAATTGAAACCCTGAAAAGATAAACAGTCCCTCTTGAATAGAAAGATGTTAATACAAGCCTGTGATCTCCCAATAGATATCTTTCTAGTTCTTAAACAAAGCCCATCTAATATAACAAAGTAAGGACACAAAGACAAATAGAAATGAGAAAGAGAGAGAGGAAAAAAAACCCACCAATGGAGTTCATAGTCCTGGGCTGGTTCTGGTCATTTCTGGGGCCCAGATGGGCATCTATACTCCCTACTTTTGATTATGGAAGCCAAAATATTTGGCTTTTTGCTTCAGCTAATTTAAATAGCTATTTGCTGCTTGTCTCCAAGAGTTCTGACTAATTTAGATAGCCAACAGTGTCAACACTAGGATTTCTCCGAAAGCCAGATTCTATTCAGACTTGGTGTGGTATCAATTCACTACTCTACAGAAGAGAGCTATTTTTGCAGACATCAACTCCCTGGTGTTAATGACAGAGCGTTCCCATTATTTCTAGGAGGATCCTATTCTAGGCTGCATTAATCTACGGCAGACCACAAAGAGAGTACTGCAATAAGAATGGTTTACAATTCAGCAGGAATAGAGAGGAATGTACTGTCTCCTGAATCCTGAGCACACATTCTCTTCTGAAATGTGGTCTAGAGACTGAGTGTAACACCCTACTCCAAAAATATGGCTCTACTATTGCAACGGAAATTTCTTTCTAGTGATGTCAGTAGATAAGGCAACTGAGGCAGCTATTTGAAAACAGGTTGGGAATATAGGACTGGCCTTATTTTCTAGGACTTCAAATGAATATGTCCAGAGCTAAGCTTACCATTGGTCCTCTCCAATATGTTTCTCCTCCAATATTCTTCATCTCAGTTGCTGGTACCACAATATACCCAGTCACACAAACTAAGAATCGAGAGCTTTCTAATGGATGGACTTTCTTCCTCAGCCTCTGAGCCACAGCATCTAACCATGCACCATTCCAGTCAATTTTAACCCTTAAGAACATAAATACACATATGCACACACACGCACACACGCATTTCATTGCTTCTTTCCTCCTCTACTACTAATTTCCTGGTTAAGACCCTCAACATTTTTTGCCAGGTCTTTTAACTGTTCTCCCTGGTTCTATTCTTGTCCTCCTCTAATCTGTATCTTACACAGCTTTCGAGTGATTTGTCTGAAATGGAAATAGGATCTGGTTACTTTCCTATTAATAATTATGCAAGAGTGTCTCGTCACGCTCATCACTTAGTGTGGCCGACCAGCCCAGCTCCATCTCAGAGTCATCATTCTGCCTGCCTTGACACTTTCATGACCTGCCACCCAGGTCTTCTATTCTTCTTGCAGTCGCCTGCTCATGTGATTCTTCTTTTCATGGAATACTTTTTTCTTAGGCCAGGATTAAGGCATTCAGAGACCGTAAGCATGCAAAAAATTAGGATGAGTCATATAAAATTGAGCCTTTAATAATACTAAAATATAAAATAAGTCCAGCATTATGTTAGTTTTCCCTTAGTGATTGCTTTCTTCCTCTACCCACCCTATTATATCAAATACCAATAGGAAGTTCTATGACATCTGTGGTATATTATGGTCTGGGTCAAACAGTGGAATAAGAACTCTTGGTGGATTTCCAAACATTGAGTAGATGTGATATCTGCAGTCCCAACTTGCAATTTCTTGTGCCTTGCCATTTCTCCTGGTAATAGCCCACGCATCTTTCCCTGAGACTACCTTTCAACTCATCAAGGAACAGAAGGGAGAAACAGCCCATGTGTGGAGCCCTTCCTGATAATGCTATTGCCTGCCTAGAAGGATAGCTTGATTTCCCCCCCCCCCCAAGCAATAACTTAAATGGTTTTTTGGCCCCTTTTTCTCTGAAGCAGGACATAACCTTTATTGACATTGTGGCTGCTGCCACATCTGTTAAGCTGACAGGGAGAAGGCGCTGGCCTGATCTTTATGATGGATTTGGCGTTGTCAAACCTTAAGCACAATTTGTCACTGGGCAAAAGGGAGCCTGTTGCCAGTGGGAGGTTCCCTAATCCTAGCAATGTGGGGGAGGAGGAGGACCGTGCTCCTCCTTCTGTTATCACCAAAGTCTCAGTGTCAGCTCTAGAGTGAACCAGAGAGAGGTTCAAAGCTCATTTCAGGAAGGGTCTCCTGTTTTTGCCAGCTGTTGATCATAGGAACTGGAAGCAGCTCACAATGCACCAAGAAGAAAATGTCCCCTGTACCTATGTAGAAGTCCCATAAATCTAACTCCCAGAGACAAAAACAAAAAGAAAATGAAAAAGAAAGTACCTGGGCAAGATCTACTGAACAGAGAGAGCCATGGTTGGAGATGCACGTCAGTCCATGAATAACGTGTTGCAGGCTTCACATCGGATGTAAGTTCACCATGTGCATTTTGTAGAATAAGCTCTGTCTAAGCCCCCAGTCTAGGACATCTCTACTCTGGGACAGAGTACTTTCTGATTTAGCAATGTTAACTGGACTTGGCATTCAAGAAAGGCTATGGTTACAGACTCTACTGAACTGAGATCCTCTGGAGGCAATAAAACACTGAGGAGATGCTATCTTGTGGATTTGGAGTATGTCATTCACTTGAAAGTCAAGGAGACAGCTGATTTAAAGTTTCCAGCTAGGTCACAGAAAAGTCAGTAGCGGCTGCTTCCAGCCGAGTTCAGAGTCTGAATATTTATGGTGTCAATCCGAAATCCAGATAACCACAAATAATATAAATCCATTAACTCCCCCTCCATAAGAAAAGCTTTTTGGCTGCTAATGCCTTGATTGCTAGGTTACTGGAGGACTGGTGCATGCATGTGTTGCTTTGGGACTTTCTCTCTTTTTTCCTTCTCCCTCTTTCTCTCTCCCTCTCTCTCTCTTTCTCCATAGCCACACCTTTTCTAGCGACTGTGCACACTTGTGCCAAGCTGCTCTAAGCTGATTGAGGTAATTTCCCACCCAAATTAAACAGAACAGCAATGCTGGGAATGTCTGGCCTCTAATATCCTTTGTTTTTGTAATGTTGTGACTTTGCTAATCCATCTGAGAACCACAGTACTAGATTATTCAGAGTTTCTACCATTTACATAAAGAGCATACATTACCCGGGTCACCCGATTATCACACCTGAAGTCCCCTGGTTTTCTCTGTAGTAAAGAGCTTGCCTATCAAATAACGATCATATGTTTCAGCCACCCCAGAAAGCAGTCAATTGAGAGTGCAGGTGATCTGATAGAAAGTCGCACGATCCTTTACATATTAGGTGACAGTCGTATACACGATCTTGTTTGAGCTTTACAACAGCCTGTTTTCAATGAGGAAGCTATAGTTCAGCAGCCAGCTGGGATTACACAGCCACATGAAGAAGGATCTGAAGCTCTTACCCAGAGAAGCTGACACAGGGAACAATTCACCAAAGTGGGGGGCTGATAGTTCTCACTCAGGGAAGGCTTCAAAGTGGCCTGGTTAGTAGACTTTGACAGAGAGCAAGACAGGGACTAGAAGTGTTACAGCTCCTTCAGAATTTGTCTAGCAGGTGTTCTGGTTCTTACCAGAAGATGCTCATGCAGGTTGTTTTTTAGAGACTGGCTCTTGCTCTGTCACCCCAGGCTAGAGTGCATGGTGTGACCATGGCTCACTGCAGCCTCAAACCCCTAGGCTTAAGAGATCCTCCTGCCTCAGCCTTCTGAGTAGCTGGGATTATAGGCATGCACTACCATGCCCAGATAATTCTTTAATTTTTTTGTAGAGAGGGGACTCTTGCTATGTTGCCCAGGCTGGTCTTGAACTCTTGGCCTCAAGTGGTCCTCATGCCTTAGCCTTCCAAAGTGCTGGGATTATAGGTGAGAGCCACTACACCTGGCTCAGGTCATTTTTAACAATAGAGTTACCTTGATCATACTAAGGTGGTCTCTTCCTGGTTAATTTGTTGTATATTAGAGACTTACCTGAGGGCTGGGGTCTCAGGAGCTCAGGGTAGGGATGGGAGGACCACACAGAAAAGCTTCTCACTACAGCTGGTGGGGCTGCTCCTCCAACCCGCTGGCCTTGGGAACGGCTCTAGGAGATGGTCTATCCCTCCTCAACTTTTCCTTAGCTCCCCTGCATGTGCAGCTTCTGTCATCAGACGGTGTCTCTGAGCACCGAACAGACCAACGTGGTCCTGACCAAGGCAATCCAGGCCTTCTCTGGACCTGGGAGAACACCAAGCACATGGCTTGGGACAACGCACGCAAGCAATGACCCGGGCCAGGTGCTTCCAAGTGTACTGCCATGCAGGAGCTTATAGTTCCTAAAATTTTGTTGAGGATTTTTGCATCTATATTCATGAGGGATATTGGTCTGTAATTTTCTTTTGTGTTGGGTCCTTTCCTGGTTTTGGAATTAAAGTGTTATTTGCTTCATAGAATGAATTCGGAAGGATTCCATCCTTCTCAATGTTGTGGAATAATTTCTATAGAATAGGTATGAGTTGTTCTTTGTATGTTTGGTAAAATGCTGAAGTGTAGCCATCAGGTCCGGGACATTTCCATTTTGGGAGGTTATTAATTACTGCTCCAATTTCTGAGCTTGAGATTGGTCTGTTTAGAGATTCTATTACCTCCTGGGTGAACTGAGGGAGGTTGTATGTTTCCAGAAATCTGTCCATTTCCTCCTCATCATGTAGTTTTTGAGCATATAGTTTTTTATAGTAGTCAAAGATAATGTTTTGAATTTCTGTGGGGTCAGTTGTGACCTCCCCTTTTTCATTTCTAATTGAGTTTATTAAAGTCCTTTCCCTTTGAGTTCTTGTCAGTGTAGCCAGAGGGCTATCAATTTTGTTTATCTTTTCAAAAAATCAGCTTCTGGTTTTGTTGATCTTCTGTATAATTCTTTTGTTCTCAATTTCATGTATTTCTGCTTTGATCTTTGTTATTTTTTTTCTTTTATTAGGATTGGGATTGGTATGCTCTTCCTCTTCCAGTTCCTTGAGTTTATTCATTAGGAGGTCGGTTTCTAAGTTTTCTGTCTTTCAGATGTGAGCATTTATTTCTATTAGTATTCCTCTTAGGTATGCTTTTGTTGTATCCCACAGATTTTGGTAACTTGTGTCTCCGTTATCATTTAGCTTGAAGAAGCTCTTGATTTCCCCCTGAATTTCCTCTTTGACCCAAGAGTTTTTCAATAGTAAATTGTTTAGTTTCCATGACTTTGTGAAGCAGTGAGAGTTTCTACAGGAATTGAACTCTAGTTTTATACCTCTATGGTCAGAGAAGACACACAGTATAATTTCTATTTTTTTGAATTTGTGGAGATCTGATTTGCGGGCTAGTATGTGGTCAATTTTAGAAAAGGTTCCATAGGCTGCTGAGTAGAATATAAATTCAGCTTTATTTGGGTGGAATGTTCTGTAGAGATCTGTTAGATCCTTTTGTTCAAGAGCTCTGTTTAAGTCCATTACTTCTTTGCTCATTTTATGTTTGGAGGATCTGTCCATTTCATTCAGTGGAATGTTGAAGTCCCCTACTACTATGATAGAATTGTTTAACATGTTATTAAGATCTGACAAAGTTTGCTTTATGTAGTTAGGTGCTCCTACGTTGGGTGCATAAATATTAAGAATAGTTAACTCTTCTTGTTGGATCTTCCCTTTCACCATTATAAAGTGGCCATCTTTATCCTTTTTTACTTTTGTTATTTTAAAGATTATGTTGTCTGCAAGTAGTATAGCTACCCCTGATTTCTTTTGGTTTCCATTGGCCTGGATGATAGTTTTCCATCCCTTGACCTTCAATCTGAAAGCATCTTTGTGGGTTAGGTGTGTTTCCTGTATACAGCAGATACTGGGCTTGTGGATTTTTATCCATTGTGCCAGAGGACAGTTTAAGCCATTAACATTTATTGAGAGGATTGAAATTTGAGGAAGATTTCCATTCATATTGTTGGGTAAAGTCCAGTTGCTTTGTTTTACTCCTCGCGCCATCTTGCAGTTCAAGTTCTAGTCTTTAACTCTTTGAAGGTTTTACTTTGAAGACTGCCTATTGCCCTGTTCGATGTGAAAGGCCTGTCTAAGAACTTCCTGTAGGGCTGGTCTGGTCTTTGCAAATTCTATCAGAGAATGCTTGTCTGAGAAGGACTTTATTTCCCCCTCATAGTTGAAACTTAATTTTGCTGGATAAAGAATTCTAGGTTGGGTTTTATTCTGTTTTAGAAGATTAAGGATAGGCACCCAGTCCCTTCTGGCTTATAGAGTTTCAGATGAGAAGTCTGCGGTTAATCTGATTGGCCTATCTTTGTAGTTAATTTGTTGTTTTTGTCTGGCTGCACGGAGGATTGCTTCTTTTGCATTTACTTTGATCAGTCTAATAACCACATGGCGAGGTGATTGCCTTTTCACGTTGAGTCTCCCAGGAGTTCTGTGTGCTGCTTGTCCCTGAATATCAAGATTTCTGGCTAGGCCTGGCATATTTTCCTCTAGTATTCCATGAAATAAGTTTTCCAGCCCTTGTGAATGTTCCTCTTCCCCCTCTGGTAACCCTATCAACCGGATGTTAGGGTTTTTTTTACATAATTCCACACTTCTTGTAAGCTTTGGTCTTGTCTTTTGTTTCTGTGTTCCCTTTCTTCCTCTGATTTGTTTAGCGCATAGGCATAATCTTCAAGCTCTGAAATTCACTCCTCTGCATGGTCCATCCTACTCTTAAGACTTTCCACTGAATTTGGGGGTTCCTCAAATGTTTCCTTCAATGCTAGAATTTGTTTGGTTTTTCTGTATTATTTCAATCTCTTTGGAAATTTTTCATTCATTTCCTGAATTGTTCTAGTGGTTTCTCTATGTTGGGAGTCAATTTTCTCTTCAATTCCATTGAGTCTTCTAACAATCCATATTTGGAAATCTTCCTCTGTCAATTTAATTGTATCATGTAAGTTCGAGTCAGTTGGTGATGATTGAGTATTTTCTTTTGAAGATGGCTTCTCTCTCTGGTCCTCCATGTTTCCTATGAACTTTCACTGGTTCTTTCTCATCTGGGTACTTTATCAAGGCCAGAAGATGCTCGGGCTGGGTTATGAACTGAATTCCGGGGTTCCAAAGGAGTGATCTTTGGCAGGGTTGGAGAGATGTGCTCTGGTTCTGTGTTGACTTAGTGGAGCTTGAGTCCGCTGGTTTGTCTTTGGCCTGATGTCTTCACCTTCTGTTTGCAGAGTTTAGTGAGCTGGGGGCCCGTTACTTAGACACCCTGGGTTAGATCACTCTTGAGAGTGCAAGTCTGCTATCAGTCGCTAGGTTGAGGTGGGAGGCACTATGTTAGGCCATGTGTTAGCTCTCTCTTTTGTTCCTTGTGGTTTGTGGGGAGGGGTCAGTTGTCAAGGTATTCTAAAACCTTTGAATTGCCCTGAAGGTCTCCACATAGGATATACCAGTATCTCAGACTTTGGGGAATGTCCTGTCGCTCCCAAAGTGTTTCCTAGCATCCTGTTACTACTTTAGGTGGGAAGAGGGGAGCAACAGGTATTAGTAATACAATAATACAAGGAGAGAATACTACAGAGGTTGCTTGAATTGTAATTAGGGGAAAGCTGATAATGTGTTATTCAGAACTCTTTCATCACACTTGCAGAGGAGCACCTGATGAGGGAGAGTCAATTGGTACAATTACTCAGGATTATGGTTGAAATTTTCCTTCCCAAACCACAGGACAGTAAGCTGGCAACAGTCTGGGTGCAAAGGGTAAGCCCTTGTCTTCTGTTTTTATCAGGTGATCAACAGCTGTACCAGGGCATCTACTCTCGTCACTCTGCTCCTTCAAGGACGGGGTTTATCTAACGGTATGAAGTGAAAACCTCAGAGCTGTTGGAGACACCCTGCCCTAGGTCACTGAGGGGTACTAACCAGAGAGTGGCCTGCCACACAGGACTGCTCCTACAGAGGAGGAGTCAGTCTCTTGGATAGGAAATAGCAGTGGCCTGGTCACAGATAAGTGCCCTCTGCAGCCCAGGCAGGTCTCAGCCCTGAAAGCAGTTTCCCTCACTACTCTGTGCTTCCAAGAGTGGGGCCTAATCCTTTGGCTGGAGGCCCCAGCCACCAGGACACAGAGAGGAGGTGACGTTGGGACTCGGCTTGGGTAGCAGACTTGAAGAGCTGTTACTCTGCCCTTTCGGGAAGGGATCTGGCCCTTTAATACAAGATGGGAGAGCTGTGGGTAATAAGTGAAGAACGAGATGTAGACCAGCCTAGGGTTTCAGTTAAGAAGTCACTTCTTTTTTTTTTCCCCCACAACTCCGCCCAGGGGCACAGACTATTGCTCTGGTTAGATACACCTGCCCAAGTCACAGGGATGTGTGGGTGGTACTCTTGCCCTGGGACCCAGCTGAAAATACAGCCTCCTTGGCAGATCCGCCCTGCTAAGGCAGGGTCTGATCTTTTGGGGGAAACACAGGTGTCTGGGAGAAATGGGGGACTGCCCGAGACCACCAGGTGGGCTGCCCCGAGAGCACTTACTCCCTCTTTCCAATCCCTTCACCAGGGGAGCTTGGGCCGCGTTTGTTCAGCGGGCCACTCGCCGGGTGGGCACTCTCCCTGTCACTCTCCAATCCGCGCGGCACCACGGGGCTTCGGCCGCGCTCGTTCACCAGGCCACTTGCCGGGCAGGTACTCTCGCAGTCCCTCTCCAGTCCCTGCTGTGGCAGGGCTTGCGCCGCCCGAGTTCACCAGGCTCGTTCTCTCTGAGCCCTCCCTCACCCAAAGGGTCCCCGCACAGCACACTAGAGAGTTCAAAATGCTTTCCGCGCCCGTCTCCTCTCCAACCTGCCTAGAGCTGTGTTACCTCCTTGCGCTGCCTTCAGGCACTTCCCTGGCTTCTTGAGTGTAGAGGTCGATGAAGGAAGCATTGTCCCTCTGTGGGAGAACACACTGTTCCAGCCGGCCAGCCGCTAGGCGCAGCCAGCCGGCGCTTTACCCCCAACTGTATAACTTGCACTCTTGGAACTTTGCAGCAAATTCACAGAGTCACTTTCTTCCTTTTCCCAGCACTACTTGTCCCTCGGAGTATCTTTGCAGATCCACGAAGCTGTTCCTGTGGAGTTGCTATCCACTTGCGTGTTGTTGACTGCTTTCTTCACCTCCAACTCAGAGAGCAGAGAGCCCGACCGTCATCTTTAGTCCGCCATCTTCCACAATCCTCATGTTCCTGAATATTTATCTAACGTATTTGAAAACTTATATGAGTACAAAAACATTAATGCAATGTTTATATTAACTTTCTTCATAATTGCCTAAAACAAAACCACCAAGAAGTCCTGCAATAGGTGAAAGCATAAACAAACTGTGGCTCGCACATATAACAGAACATTATGGATAAAAAGGAATGAGCTATGAAGACACATGAAAACATGGGGAAACCTTAAATGCAAGTGAAAGAAGCCAATCAGAAAAGGCTATATGTAGTATGACTCCAATTATGCCATTCTGGAAAAGGAAAACTATAGGGATAGTAAATAAATAAAGTAATCTTGGATTATAACCCAAAGTTTGAAACAAGTACCTAGGGTTCCATACTATTCTATAATAATGTATAAATTAATGATTAAGTTAACAAATCAGTGGTTTCTAGGTCTGGGCTGATGGGAAGATAGCAAAGATTAATCGCAGGGAATAAAATAATTTATCCAGGTGGAGAGGGGTGAGGAGACATGAAGAAAAAGTTTTAGTTGAAAAAGAAACATAGCTCAGATGTCACTCTGAGGAAAAAGTTCCAAGACCTACTGGAGATTGCACAGGAAGAGGTTGAGAGCAGAATAAGAAAGAGCAAGATCTCGCTAGAAAACAAACCCTAAGAGGCTTGAAGCCTGGCAGAAAGGCTGCTGCCAGTGTCAGGGGCTCCAGCCTGTGGGACAGATGCAGCACCCAATGATACACAGCAGAGTCACCCAGCGGTCCACAACAGAGCTGAGTGAGGTCACCCATGCCCGAGCCCTAGCCCCAGCCCAAGCAAGCTCTGCCACAACCAGTTAGTGCCACCAGTCCCCAGACACATGGCCACTGCAGGGAAGGAAGTCTGTACCAAGCAAGTTGTGAGTGGCCTCTCTGCACAAGGAAAGTTTCCCCTCCAGCCACCAGCAGGAGTAGGCATAGAGGCCAGCTGCCACCACTGGAAGAGTTTATCCCGAAGCCTCCATCAGAAGGAGACATTAGGATGGGGAAGAATGGCAGATTAGAAGCAGACTGCGAACCCACAGCTCCCAAGGAAAGAAGAGTAAACAGAAAGCAGGTGCCTACCTATGGACAGCTATTCTCAAGAGGAACATTGTGCAACCACACAGAAGCAACATAGCACTCTCTGTGTGGGAAAAAAGTGAAGGGGTGATACATTTGATATGTATCCTCTGTGTGGGAAGATTAGTAGGATGGAGGGCTAGGGCACTGTGTCTAGCCTGCAGGTGCTGTGGCCAAGTAGTGAAAGGGCTCTCTCTGCTGCCACAGATTGGGGACCTGCCTGGAGTCCATGCAGAGTCATTGCACCAGACAACAGGGGTGGTGGGGATCAGGCAGCAGGTAAAGGCATCCTGAGCTCTCAGCTGCAAAACACCGGGTCAGCATAGGACTTGGTTTTGTGGCTGCAGCCTTCACATTGCTCCCACAAGGTTGGGGAGGAAGCGGACTAAGAGGAGGCACCTCTAAGCTGTACCCAGCGACTGGAAGCCAAGTGCCCCTCCCCAGTAGTACATTGGGATCAGAGTACATGGTCTCTGATTTGGGAGGCTTTGGGTCACTGCTTCAGTGGGTCCTGGGGACACGGGGAGAACTCCATGGTCTCTGAGCCACTGGAACCAACCTCCACCCATGTGACTAGCCTGCAGAATAGCCCACCACCTGCTTGGCCCAAACCCTGCACTCCAGGTACCAACTGCCTGCTGCCTTCTCAGCCCTGACCCCACCCTCCAGGTTGGATCAGCCCTAACACACCCATGGCCCTGCTCCTGGCTCTGATGCCCTGCTCAGTAGCCCTGCCTTCTGGCTCCTCTCCAGTCTCAGCTCTGAGGCTCATGTGCCATAGCTGGAGTCTCTGTGTCTCCAGAGCTTCTGCCAGGCCCAGGGCACCACCCTAAGATTCCATGTGTTGCACCTTGGCCCCAAGACCCAACCCAAATTCTCTGCCACTGTTACAGGAACTGCGCCAAAGTCCAATGCCCTGCCAGTGACCCCCAGCCTTGAGCCACCAGTACACTGAGACCTCGTTTGAACAAATGCCCACAGCCTGGGAATTCATGACCACTACCTGGATAGCCTCACCCAGCTGCCACTGTCACCTGTGGGGTGACCCTGGGCAGTACAATCTCTCCACACCAGCCTCAGTGAAGACGGTCTTGCCCAGCTGCCAACTCAAACATCCTACAACTATCTCATGAACAGCCCAACACCCAGCACAAACAATATCCAGCACAGACTTGAACAGAGGCAATCACAGGTGAACAGATCAAATCGGAACAGCTGCATTACAGATGTCTAATGCACACACCTCTTCCCTGCTGTCAACATTCCAGAGTAGGGGAAAAGCACCATTTAGGGATCTCCCCTTCTTCTAATTAAGCAGGAGAGTAAACAACAGGTGCCCTGCAAACCTATTAGAAAAGAGGTTTCAGATGAGAAGAAAACAGCAAAAAAGACCTGGGCAACAGAAAAATCAAAACAGATCAACACCACCGAAGGATCACAATGGAGCCACAGTAGTGAACCCAAACTACAAGGAAATTGTAAAAATGACAAAAATAGAATTTAAAATATGAATGGCAAATAAGATGATAGGAATTGAACAGAAAGTTGAAAACCAACAGAAACAAGCCAAAAAATATTTCAGGAAATTAATGAAAAAGTCACTAAAGAGCTAGATAGCATACGGAAGGATATAATAGAACTCAAAGAAATGAAAGAGTCATTTAGGGAATTTCAAAACACAGCAGAAAGCATTAGCAACAGACTAAACCAAGGAGAAGAAAGAATCTCAGAGCTTGAAGACAAGGCTCTCAAGCTAACCAAGTCATTTAAAGAGGCAGAGAAGAGAACAAAAATGTAGAACAATCACTCAGAGACATATGAGACTATGCAAAGTGAGCTAACATTAGAATTGTAGGTATCTTGATGGAGAAGAAGGATCTAAAAGCATGGAAAATCCATTCAACAGAATTATTGAGGAAAACCTCCCCTGTATCACCAGAAATACAGACATCCATATACAAGATGGTCATCAAACTCAGGGAAGATTCATAGCAAATAGAAAATCTCTAGGACACATAGTAACCAACCTGGCCAACGTCAAAATGAAGGAGGAAATTCTACAAGCAGCTACACATAAGCAACAACTGACCTATAAAGAAAAACCCATCAGGCTAACAGCAGACTTCTCAGCAGAAACCCTACAAGCCAGAAGGCAGTGGGGCTTTGTCTTCAACCTTCATTCAACCAGCCTAGAATTTTCTATACTGCAAAACTAAGATTCACAGTTGATGGAGAAAGTAAGTCTCTTCCAGACACACAAACATTAAGGAAATTTGTCCCGACCAGACCTATTTTGCAGAAAATACTCAGAATTGCATTATACACAAATCAGCATGATACTCACCATTGTAAAATCACTGAAAAAAGCTAAAACTCACAACTCTTATAAAGCAAGAGCACAAGAAGGGAAACAAAGCAAGAAGGTACTACCCAACATGATGAACATAGCAACATCCCACATATCAATTCTATCTCTTAACATTAACAGTTTGAATGCACCACTCAAAAGACATAGGCTGGTTGAATGGATGAAAAAACGTAACCCAATTATCTGCTGTCTCCAGAAGACACATCTAAACCATAAGGATGCACACAGGCTCCGTGTAAAAGAATGAAAACAGATATTCTTTCAAATGGAAACCAAAAGAGAACAGGTATAGCCATTCTCATATCAGATAAAATTGACCTTAAAACTATAATAATAAAGAAAGACAAAGATAGTCATCATATAATGGTAAAGGGAGTAATTCAACAAGAACACATAACAATCCTAAATATTTATGCATCTGACACAGGAGCGCCCAGATTTATAAAGCAAATCCCACTCAATCTAAGCAAAGGGATAAATGGCAGCATCATAATTGCTGGGGACTTCTGATAAGGAAAACTCCCATCTATTACTTGGCGCATCAGCCACCTGAATCCCCCACCCCTTACAGAAGACCTGCATCAGCATAATACTAACCTATTACCTGGTGGACATTAGCCACCTGAGACCCTCACCCCTTAGACCACCCCAACTTAATAAAAGTGGGAAAAATCAGGTAGACAGGGCTCAGGATTTGGTGATGAGACCCCTCTGAGCCCGCTGGCGAATAAACTTTGATTCTGTGACTCTCCGTGTGCTGCTCGGTTTGTCCTCGGAACCACTGCTGTAACAGTTGCTGTAACACTTCAACACGCCACTGACAGAACTGGACATATCATCCCAGTAGAAAATAAATAAAGAGACACTGGACTTAAATGGACTCTACAACAAATGGGCCCAACAGACATTTACAGAACCCAAAAAGTACTGGATATACGTTCTTCTCGTCAACACATGGAACATTCCCCAAGAGTGATCATATTTTAGGCCATAAAACAAGCCTCAACAAATTCAAAAAAATAGAAATCATACCATGTATCTTCTCAGACCACAGGAAATAAAACTGGAAATCAACTTCAAGAAAAACATTCAATCTACACAAAGTCATGGAAATTAAACAATCTGTTGCTGAATGATTATTGGGTTGATGATGAAACTAAGATGGAAATCAAAGGATTCCTTGAACTGAATCACAAAGGGGACACAAGCTTTCAAAATCTATAAGATTCAGCAAAAGCAGTCCTAAGGGGAAAATTCATAGCCTTAAATGCCTACATCGAAAAGACAGAAAGATCACAAATTAACAACCTAATGATACATCTCAAGGAACTAATCACAAGGAATTTTTTAGGGCAGTAAAATTATTCTGTGTTATATTTTCATGGTGAATATAAGACTATGCATTTGTCAAGACACATAGAACTTAATGGTATAAAGAGTGAACCTTAATATATACCAAAATGGTTGTTAAAAAAGTCATTTGGGAAGGTGGAAGATCCAGATCCTAGGATAGAATGCAGATTGTGAGAATCTTACTATATTATTAATTTATGAGATAAACGTATTAAAGAATGTAGGGGAAAATATGCTTTCCCAAGTAACTTTGTGATTAAGCAAAAACTTAAGACTAAAGGAAAAATGGACTGTGCATAGGTACTGTACTCTAGTTTCCCATGGGGATGTGGGTTAGGAATTCTCATCCTGCTAAATATGTATATAGAAATTGAACAATTAATTAAATTGGTGGCAGATGGTAGGTGTCAGATTCCTTACTATTAGAGTAGGAAGTTACAGACAAGCAAAGAAAGGAGGCTAGGATGATCCATGTGATCATTCATAAGAGTTGGACACATCAGTATGAACTCAGGGTTTGCTTAAAATATAAACAAATGAATACAGATAGAAACATATATACATGTATATACATACATTGGCACACATTGCATATACACACTCCTCCTTACTCTGTCCACTGAGAATGACCAGAAGCAATGACATCTCAGTAGCAATTATCATACCCGACACCAAATCATGGTTTAGGAACCATTCCCCAATGAAAGGAACCAGAAGTCCTTAGAGAAATTGCTGACTCTATGGCTGAGAAAGGAAGTATATAAGGTGAACCTAGAGCATGGTGCCAAAAGTAAGGACGTATTCTCTGGAACTCCAACAGTGGGTCATGTCTAAGAGACAGAGGGGCAAGCTGAAAGAGCTCCTGATGGCCAAAGGTGGAAAAATTTGGACAAAAACACAAATAATGTATTGGTTACAACTCAAAGTTTAAAATATGTATATATATATATGAGTCTATACTATAATTAATTAATTATACAACCCGACTGAATAAATAAATAAGTGAAGCAAAGAAAAACTCTCTAGTGCAGAATAAATCCAAATTATTTATGTAGATATCTCACTTTCATGGAGCTGGAGCTTCCCACTCCTTATATGTAGGCTGCACATAGTGACTTCCTTCCAAAGAGCACTATGGAAAGTGGGAAAAGGTAACATTACGGTGGAGAAACCTGACAAACACTACTTGAGTCAGGTGACCAATTTCAACACCAACAGTTTAAATCTTGTTGACGGTAGGTACTGTTGGTAGGATGTGTTGAGAATGGCACTTTATTTCTGTGGTTTTCCTTCCAAAAATCATAACCCCAGTCTAATCATGAGAAAAACATCAGATAAACTACAATTGAGGAACATTTTACAAAATATCTGACCAGTATTCCTCAAAACTTCCAAGGTCATCAAAAACAGAAAAAGTCCAAAAATTATCATAGCCAAGAAGAGGCCTAAGGAGACATGATGACTCAATGTGATGTACCATTTTGGTTGAAATTCTGGAATAGAAAAAAGAACATTAGATAAAAAAAGTAAAAAATTATATATGTAAGTATAGTATGGACTTCAGTTAATCAATATCATTTCATTAATTGTAACAGATTTACCTTTCTAATATGTGAACAACAGGTAAAACTGGGTGTGGGGTATGTGGAAATTCTCTTTACTATCTGTGATGATTACTTTTATGTGTCAACTAGGCTAGGCTAAATTATCCAATAAAACACTAACGCAGGTGTTTCTTTAACGGTATTTTATACATGTGGTCAACATCTACAATCAGTTGACTTCAAGTAAAAGAGATTAGTCCCTACTATGTGGATAGGCCTCATTCAATCAGTTGGAAGGCCTTAAAAGCAAAAATGACTTTTCCCTGAAGAAATCTGCCTTAAGACTGAAGCATCAACCACTACCCAGTAGTTTCCACCCTTCTTATTTACTGCCCAGATTTTGGACTTGTCAGCCCCCACAATCAGGTGAGCCAGTGCCTTGATATAAATCTCTTTATCAACAGAAAGGTAGATGATGACAGATGATAGAGAGAGAGAGAGACAGAGAGGCAGAGAGAGAGAAAGAGAGATGGATATGATTCTATTTTTCTGGAGAACTCTGCCTGATACATTATCTTCACTACCTTTCTCTAAATGTCAAACTATTGTAAAATAAAAAGTTTATTTTGAATATCTATCATTACAAAATTATATTTTAAAAAATCTTATTGATTACCATCGGTAATTATCAAGGTACCAACTCATTGTTTTAAACCTTTAAAAATAATTAGAAAGAATTAAGCATTTATTTCAGTTTTCAAAGTAGCCAGCTGTTACATAGTAAAAGGTTCTGTTTGTACAAATTCCAAATAATAAATACAGAAGAAATATGAAATTATAAAATCAACAGTTTGCAAGAACTGATTGATATGAAATTTCATATTGGAAAGATCAGACTGACATCATCTAAATGTTCTGTATAATCTCAGTATTGCTAGAAGTGAGACAATAAAAAATTAAATTCCTCATAATGTAGGAAGTTCATAACAGCACCTATGAAGTATCGTTGAAAAAAATTAACTTGAACTTATCTTAACTCTGGGTCTCAATATCTGCATAAAGGACACTCACTGAGAAAAAGGAGCATGTTAAATGGTACCACTAAGAAGCAACAAGCCAAATACAGCATGAGAGATTCCATGGGATAAATGATTCAGATTCTCCTCTGACTTCCCCCACCCCCAAAAAAAGGCAATGGGTAAAACTGAGTAGGTGTAAGAACCAAATGCAATTTATGGCTTTATTTGGATTCTAATTTAAATAATTTTACCATGAAATGATATTTTTAAAATAATCAGGGAAATTTGAGCATGAACTCTACATTAGATAAGGTATAGGAATATTTTAATTGTATTAGTTGTGATAATGACATGGTGAATATCTAAACAGAAAGCATATGTTAACAGCACGTGATGAAGTATTTATAGGCAAAGTGGCGTGATGCTTGGGATTTGCTCTGAAATACTCTGAAAGGCCCAAAATAGAACTGGGGAGGTGAGTGAAACAAAACCATTATGAGCTGATCATTGTTGAAGATGGATGATAGATACAAGGGGGTTATTATAACATTACATCTGCTTTGGACATGTGTGAACTTTTCTGTAATTTAGAAGTTTAAAAATATTTTCTAAATATGTTTGAATTTTGAGAATGTTATCTTTTCTGGAAAAACAAAATTGAATACATTCTTGGTACTTACATTACTGGTGAGTGATCGTCCTTGGTCCTTGTATTTGGAGACAAAGAATTGAAACCAAACACCAAAGCAGCAGAGCAGAGTGAAAAGGTTCATTAAGCAAGCATACCTCCAGACATGGAGAGGGGTGTCAAGAAAGACTAGCACGCGATAGTACCCTCCAGAAGGGGGCAGGAGTGGGCACACATCCACGCCAACAGTGGCCCTTGGGTCTCTTCCTGTTTCCCTTTTCTTTCTTGTGACTTCTTCATTCTTGTGTTGCCCTCTCTCTGGCCAATGAAAATGTCATCTCCTCCCATCCATCAGGAGGGGGAGTTTTTACTTTTATTGTTCAGGTCTAGACGTGTCATGCTTCCAAAGCCCCTTGGTGGGGGGCAATAACTGATGGTAATGATGGTAGAATGAAGTCAGAGTTACGTGACGACACTTTTGTCCTCCATCTGCACAGGTGCCTGTGTGGGGTTTCCCCGAACTAGAGCAAACAAGGTGTTTCTGTCAGGGTTGCAATGGCAGCTCGACCACAGCTTTTGTTTTCATTGATACGTAACCCTTTGGTCCTGTCATTCCGCCCACCTGTGTTCCCTCCTGCCTCACTTACAAAGTTAATATCGTGACAGGTTACTTTTCTAAAGTGGCAACTTTTTCTAAAACCATTTGGGTGATGGGAATACAGTGACCAAACCCTAAAGTGACACAGTTCTAAAATGAATAAACACAACAGGAAAACAAAGGATGAAGAATTCAAAAGAAAGAACAGAAAGAGAGGAATGAAGGAGAGAAAGGAAAGAAAACTATTGGTTGATAGATTTACATCTTTTGAAAATGATTATTCCAGTAATGTGTCATATCTATTTTAAAATCTTTCATAATCATTATTTTGCCTAGCAGCATCTTAACAGAAGACTTTTACAAAACCAAAATTTGATTATCTTGTTAAATATTTATGCGTAGAACAAGCACCTAGTTTGATGCTCAGGACAACAATATTGTGTCCCACATCATTATCAATGCTGTAGAAATATCTTCAAAACATCAAGAAAGTAGATTTCACAACTTTGACACTGATCCGAATGGAAATATGGATGCTGGAATTTAATACAAGGTGTGTAAGGTCCAAGATCCTCACTCTTTGGTGGAAAGGACAGACAGCCAGTGTTACACAGAGATGCACATCCATCTGCGCTCAGAGCGCCAACGCATCAGCGAGCGTTCAGGAGACCCCTGAACGCCTGACAGGAGACCCAGGAGACCCAGGAGCCAGGAGACCCCCAGAAAATTCGCCTGACAGAGAAACACAGGAAAAAATAAGGTTTCAACAGGAGAGAAAGATACCGGTTAATTTGTTGCCAATATGGATTAATTAAATACATGACATTTTCTGTATTCCAAGCCAGTAGATCTGGGGTGAGGCTTGGGATCACATGCTTTTCACAAATATCTTAGCAGATTCTGATGCCAGTTGTCAATAACCAAACTGCAGAAAAACCTCTACAGTGTGAGCTTTGGACTTGAAAGGGTCGGATGAAAATTTTTATCTTCTCAGTTCTGGGCTTACTGTCCTAGTATCCTTGCATATATTATTTCAACGTATCTCAGGGACCACAGATTTCTCTCGAACTATATAGGGCAACCAGCCCTTTCCATCCTCACTCTAAGAAGATCATGCTTTGCATTTTTTAAGAAAATAGAAACAATTTTTTAAAAATTTCTACCTCCTCCCCATCACACCCAGTTTTCTGCTGTCTCAGAGCAAAACTCCCAAAAAGCTTATTTACAAATGCTGTCACCCACTACATTGAGGGTTTTCTTTTCCCCATGGCATCAGTAAAAATCCAAAGGACATTTTTTTTGTGCTCTTTTGCCTTTTTTCAGCAGCATTTGACAGAGTTAATAATTTCTTTCTATTTTAAAATATAATTGGAGTAATACATGTAATTGTATGTGTCAATATGATACACACACAGACCATACTTTTTCAAAATGTTAGAAACATGAAGGATACATACAAGAACCACACAAACTTCTACAGATGAAAACAATAATATGTAAAATGAAAATGTGCTGGATTAGACTAATGGCTGATTAGATGTTGCAGAAGGTTGACAGGTGAACTTGGAAAAATAGAAATAGAAATCATACAAAATAAAACACAAAATAAAAAGAAAAAATAAAATTGAATAAAGCATACATAAGCTGTAGGAGAGGTTCAATTAGCACAGTGTACATGCAATTGGGTCCCATCAATGAGAGAATAAAATGAAGAAAGTGACAAAAATATTATAAGAAAAAAGGCTGAAAATTTTCTATCTTTGATGAAAACTAAGATTGCACAGAAACAAACTTCAAAAACAAAAAATGAAGAAAACAACATCAAAGTGCATTACATTCAAATTGCTCTAAATCTGTGACAAAGAGAAACTCTTAAAAGCAGCCAGAGAAAGAGACAAAATTAAGAATGACTGCAGATTTCTTGTGAAACACAACAGAAATTAGGAGATATTGGAGCAACATTTTTTAAATACTGGAATTTTTTAAAAATAAATTGTTTAAAAACCTATTAATCTAGAATTCTATAACCAGCAAAAATGTGATTCAGAAATGAAGGTAGGCCAGGTGCCATGGTTCATGCCTGTAATCCTAGCACCCTGGGAGTCTGCTTACTTTTGACCTAGCCGAGATGCATAGAATACTCCAACCAACACCAACACAGTACAGATCATTCTAGAAGCACATGGCAACAACACATTTACCATGATAACCATATTCTGTGTCATAAAAACAAATCTCGATCATCTTAAAAATATTCACGCTTTACAAATATATTTTCTGACTACAAGGGAATTAGAAATCCATTGCAAAAATGTCCCTGGAAAAGCCTTACATGTTGGAAAATAAATTAGCGTACTTCTAAATAACCCGTGGGTCAAAGAAAAAATCAAAAGAGAAATTAAAATGTATTTGAAACTGAATGAAAATCAAATCACAACATACTCAAATTTGTGGAATGCCACTAAAATACTACTTAGGGGGAAATTTAGAACAGTAAGTGCTTGTATTAGAAAGGAATAAAAATTTCAAATCATTGACTTCAGATTCCACCTTAAGAAAGTAGAAAAGAAAGAATAAAACTCACAGTAAATAGGGGAAAGCAAACAATAGAAATCAGAGAGGAAATCCGTACATAGAATACAGAAAAGCAATCAAGGAGATTAATGGAGCCAAAAGATGGTTCCTGGTGAAGATCAATAAATTGATAAAACTATAGCCAGCTTGATTAGGAAATAGAGAAAAATGACAGCAATTACCAATATCAGGAATGAAAGAGGTGACATCACTACCGATTTTGTAGATATTAAAAGGATGATATAGGGATATGATGAACAAATTTATGCCAATAAATTAAGCATCTTAGATTAAATGGACAGACTGCTTGAAAGACACAAACTTCCAAGCTCACTTAAGGAAAATATTTATTTAAAGAGTCCTCTGTCTGTTTCAAAGATTGAATTTTTAGTTGAATGTTTTTCCAAAAGAAAAAAAGCTACGCCCAGATGGTTAAGTTCTACCAAACTTTTATGGATGAAATACAAAGAATTCTATACAAAATTGTCTAACCCATTATATGAGGCCAATATCATCCTGATCCCAAAACCACACAAAGAAGGCCGGGCGTGGTGGCCTTCTCACACCTATAATCCTAGCACTCTGGGAGGCTGAGACGGGTGGATTGTTTGAGCTCGGGAGTTCAAGACCAGCCTGAGCAAGAGCGAGACCCAGTCTCCACCAAAAATAGAAAAAATTAGCCGGGCATGGTGGCACATGCCTGTAGTCCCAGCTACTTGGGAGGCTGAGGCAGGAGGATTGCTTGAGCTTAGGAGTTTGAGGTTGTTGTAAGCCAGGCTGATGCCACGGCACTCTAGCCCAGGTAACACAGTCAGACTCTGACTCAAAAAAAAGAAAAGAAAAGAAAAACAAAACCACACAAAGAAAATTACAGATCAACATTTTTCATGAGCATAGATTCAAAAATTCTAAACAAAATCTTAGCAGATTGATTCCAAAAGTGCATAAAAATATAATACATTATGACCAAGTGGAATTTATCCTAGTAAAGAAAATTTAGTTTAAAATTTTTAAATCAATGAATATATAAAATTCACCATATTAACAAACTGTATGATCATTTTAAGATATGCAGAAAAATGATGTAGCAAAATCATTAAATCCAATATTCATTTCTATTAAAAACTAAAATTAAAAATAGTGAAGAAGTATTCTAAAAGTTTTTGAAACTATCATAATAGCTGTTCTTAGACTTATCAGGGCTATGAACTCTTTTCCATAATAGCACATTAGTCATAACCATTTATATGTGCATACCCAATATCTAATATTTGGGGATAAGGTCACAAAGATCACCCAGTTTAATGCCCACAGATTCTTATGCTAAAATATGTAGATCTAGTCTCAGCTAAAACGAGCAAAATAAATTAAATCTATCTGATGGTCAGTTACTGAGCAGTAAACATGCCAAACAAGCAGATAATTATAATCTTCAATTAGAATAACAAAAACACTTAGCTCACTGATTTGTTAATAGTGGCTCCTAGCTAAATTCTTAACCTGGGCAGGTTGGGATCATCAGGGAGGAGGAAGAGTGAAAACACTACAACTAACAAATTGCTCTGGGGTTGGTGGGAAAGTGCCCAGTAACTACCGGGGAGTGCAGAGCTGGAGACATGGCAGCGCTCTGAGCCGTCCAGACAAAGGAAGGGAGATGCTGGTCTGCACGGCGGGACAAGGAGGCTGGCCTGCAGAGACTGACCCAACATAGCACAGGCGTCCCCGGGTTACGGTTGAGATACGCTCCTGAAAACATCTTTAGGTCGCATTTGTATGTATTTTAATAACTCAGATCCCTGACAAATGGTGCATATACAGAAATAATAATAATATTAGTAGTAGTAATTATTAATAATAATTGATAATAATATTAATAATTACCAATAATAATAACACTATAGTGGCTCATATATGGTAATAATAATGCAATGTAAAACTATAATAATAATACCCCTGTACTGTAAAATAAGTTGCAGCAACTTTTGTGCTTTCTTCTAATTCCTAGGCTAATAGGAATGTTACGCTTATTTTGATCTTCTAACTAAATCAATAATAACCTTTCCATTTCAATAATTAATCCACTATGCTGCTTAGTAATAATTGATGCTTTCACAGAAGCACTGCTTCTCACATATTCCATTCTTCTCACTTTATCCCTTATATTATAATTGTTC